>QLSS01000364.1:41877-92816 GCA_024372645.1 Trichomalopsis sarcophagae | reverse complement strand
ACAGTTTATTTTTGAACCTTGATGTAGTCTTGTCCCGTACAATTTTTTTTAAACGTATGTGTTTGTGAATATGAAATGACGGAAATCTTTATGAAATCATTTTCTTTATGTAAAGAGCACTAGCATGAGTTTTTCTTCGTCCTAGAGGAAGCCTTGTAATAGTAACATTTTCAGTTTTGCTAAAACTTCGGAAAAACACATTTAGAAGTATTAAGCGTTTGAATCTTGCGTTTTTAAAAAAGTCCGTGCGGATGGATGGTGTGTGTATATGTACGTATACCGTCATAATTCTGACACCACGTAATCGATCGTAATAAAAATGGCATGCATATATGTTTTCTGATTATAAATTCAAAAAAAAAAATTTTTTTATAATTTTGATCATTTTATGGTCATCTTATAGCCATTTTTTGATTTTTGAAAAAATATTTCTGCTATTTATTAATGATATGATTTATACAATATATTCAACAATAGTGTATTTGAAAGAGCATAAAATTGCCTATTTTTCCGCAAGATTTTCCAGATTGACCGTTTAATTTATATGATAAATATGCATTTTATACCTCGCACTCGACTTCGTCGCCGACGCTACTTGTCGGCGGCAAGCGGTGCACGTGCAGAAGTGCAGTCACTGCACCTCTGCTCGTGAGAAACTTTCAATAGTGGCGTTTTCAGCTAACGGCGCGTCTTGTGGGCCGCCACCAGCAGACACCGGAGGTGCCACCGAAGAGCTTAGCGCTCATCCGTGACTTCAACAAGGGACTAAAGCCGTTGATTATCCTGTGGGTGGGTTTACTGTCCAAGCGAAGCGAGGGCAGTAATAACTCGAGGGAAGAATAAAGTTTAGTTCTATGTTGTATATAGAAGTTTATATACGATCTAACTGTGTAGCCACTTTGTTTCTTTAAAAATGGAACTTACTTCAGTACAAATAACATTTCTAAAAGTTTTTAAAATTGAATTTATTTTTAATTTTTCAAAAATGTATTAGTTTTTAAGAAAAAAAAATAATAAAATAAAAATTTAATTAAAAATTTATCTTCTGCATTTGCAGGAACAAAGTAACTTTTTATAACACGTGTTTTTCGCCTACGAAAAAGTAGAGCGAAAGTAGTATTTTTCAAGCCTAAGCCAAAGGCCTTTTTAGTGTTTCTGTGTATATATATACGTATAAACACACCCACGCATACATATTGTTCTGTATCAAGAATCGCGTATAGCGACACTTAACAACGTGAACACCCCTATAGCACCTGATATTTTGGCAATATTGCCTCAACATTGCATTGCAAGACTAGCTAGATTTGGCAATATTGCCAGCGCTTAGAACAACATTGATGCAACTATTAGGCAATGTTGTCACGCACCAAAATATCCTCATTTTCATTGCAAGGTTCGTTATCTCCCACACAGGTCCCAATATTTTGGAAACTTTGCATTTCTAGTTTTCGCAATATTGCACAAAATCTCATTAATATTGCTGCAACTATTCAGAAAATACTGCTACTAGATTGTACAATATTTAATTAATATTGCGATAATCTTAAATTATTTTCTCATCATTATAAAAATTTTTATTTTTATAAAATTTTATAATAATGTTTATACTGATGCGTAAACCATTTAAGATTATCGCAATATTAATTATTATACAATCGAGTAGTAATGTTCCCTGAATTGTTGCAGCAATATTAATGAGGTTCCGTACAATATTGCGAAATCTGGTAATGGAATCTTTAGGCAATGTTCCCAAAATATTGGGACCTGTGTAGGAGACAACCAACCTTGCAATGAAAAAGCTTACATTTTGGTGCGTGGCAACATTGCCTAATGGTTGCAGCAATGTTGTTCTGAGCACTGGCAATATTATCACAGGCGAAAGTATTTTTTCCCTGGGTGCGAAAGTGCTTACTTTCGTCCCTAGGGAAAAAACACTTTCGTGTGTATGTGTTTATCACATCTCATATATGTATCTATATACCATCGGTCAATTCAGATTTACAACAAAATTCTACTACGAAATATTGCACGACTCTACTTTTTCGGGCAGGCAAAAAAAAAAGCGTTATCGATGACTAATTATAAAAAGCACGGTGCACAACAAGGGGCGAAATGTCTTTTTCAGACTCAGATGATGGTTGAGCAGTCATGTCAGTCTCGGGCGCCTGTGGCGCCCTCTACTCCCACTCGTGCTCCTTATCGTCCTCGCTTGAAAAAGCAAACTTTTGCCCTTAGTTGTGTAATGTACTATTATTCCCGCAAATGAGAGACAAAAAATATATGAGGGAATAAAAAGCTGCTTTTCAGGGAATAAAGTGGCTGTTATAGTTAAGCCATAAATAAAATTATTTTTCGCTGTGTATTTCGGTAATATATCTGAAGAAGCGTCCCATATAGCACCCAATCTTTCGGCAATATTGTCTGAAGGTTGCATTTGCAGATACGCCAGATTCAAAACAAAATTGTACTAGGGTTATATAACCTTCGGATAGATTTCCTGTAATATTGTTGTAAAGCATCATGTCCGTTTATGGATTGCATTTCCAAAAGATAATAAGCATATTGTGACAATATTGCTTAAAGATTATTTGCAATATTGTAGAACATAGGCAACAAACATTTAATTAAAATAATTAAAAAAGCTTTTTCAAGGGCTCCCATGCCCATTTTGGGAAGTATCATCAGGATTGTAGTTCCCAAACAGGGCATAGGAGCCCCTAAAAAAGCTTATTTAATTTAACTATAGTGTTTTTCATTCATATTTTACGATATTGACACAATATTACAAATAATATTCAAGCAATATTGCCACAATATGCTTATTGTCTTTTGGAAATGCAATCCGAAAACGGACATGATGCCTTACTGTAATATTGTAGGGAAAATTCTTGAAGGTTATTTAACCTTCGCACAATATTCTCATATCTGGCAAATCTACTAATGCAACCTTGAGAAAATATTGTCTAAAGATTAGGTGCTATATGGGTACAAATTCGCCTGGTCTAGGCTGGCTCGTCCACAGCACACTATATCGTTAGAACATTGTCTCAAGGTTGTATAACTAGATTCCGCAATATTGCACAATGGCATAATAATTTTGATCCGACTATTGCACAACATTGCTACCAGATTAAACAATTTTCGCACTATTATAAAATTTTTCTAAAGAAATCAGAAGAAGTCCTTACAGACGCAGAATTTTATGGCAAATAGGATGACGAAGATCAAGCAAAAATTTTCTTCCCCGAACAGAGGTTTAAGGCCCTTGATGACCTGCCATAGCTAAACTCTCGCATGAAAGATACTGAGTTATACCATTATCAAACTGCAGGCTGAAATTAAAAATCTGTCGTCAAGGAGTAACATAAATCTGCAGCCAGTTGCCCTTGGTACAAAATATACTATTTTGTAACACATGCACGATTTATACGTTTTTATACCTAAAATGTTTACCTAAAGTAACCTTTTTCTGACCTGCCTGGAAAATAACGGGCCGAATATATATTTTTTTAGAACTCATAGTTTTAGAAGATAGATACTAACGCAAATTTTTTTTTTCTGTATTAATTAAACTATAAAATTTTACGCGACTTCAGAGTCCAAAGTAAAAAATCTAAGCCTTTTTTCGTATTTATTTTGACAGAAAACCACCCATATATATATGTGTGTGTGTGTGTGTGTGTGTGTGTGTGTGTGTGTAACGGGTGTTTTATTACAATAAGAATGTGAGTAGAAACGTGTAATGTGACTAGCGGCAGTAACACGACAACAAGTCTTCTGCCTTGCTAGCCAGGGGACCTCAGTTCAAGCTTGCAGCGGTCCGTCAATTTTTCATCGTACTATCACATATAACAATATATAGTTAAAAATCTATATAAACACGCATAAATTTATGATTAAACAGCATTTTGATTAGTCACATAATTCGTATTTAGTTTTCACTCCAATACTTTATACGTCTCCGGTATTTTTGCTACAAATGGAAGGCACAAATGTATTCTGATCTCAAAATTATATAAATATCTATGAACGACTTTTTATTGACCCTTTCACCTACTTAAACGGATATCTGCCACTTAACAAATTTATACTTATTTTTCCTAAAGTTCGACTATAGAAATGTACATTGCTTTTTTTATAGATCCAGAAAACACAGAAGCTTCAGAATTACAGCGTAAATTAGAATTATTAAACAATACAATGGATCAAGAAACCAGAATTGAACAAGTGCGACGTCAAATGATTTATAATATCGGTCATTGTAAGTTTTACTTTTATTTATCATTTTAATTATCTTCTAGCATTCGATGCCTTACCTGCTAGCTTTGCTGTAAAAAATATCTTTTTCGTGAGTAGTATCTGATTTTTCGAGACACATTGGAGAGAACCTCTTTTCCTCTTCTCTGCCTATCCAAGGTGGGTGTTTCAAGGCACTTTGGAGAGCGATGGAGTGACTTACTTGTTGAGGTGTTGACACCCTGACAGCCCATCTCTACGCGTACTCAGCATATTACCCTTTCCATTGCGAATAGAGGGCCCCCACTCCTCAACAGTATCTTGATTTTAAGAAATGTTTTTAAGGTTAAAAAAAAATGTAGCTAGGCCAGGGGCTTGAACCTTCATTCCTCGGTTTTTAAGACAGACATTTTACCACTGAGCCACAACTACAGTTTAAAATCAATTCTTAAATATTTGTGTGTGTGTGGGTGTGTGTGAGTTTATCTAGCTTATCACTATAACGAATGTGGACGATCACTGGGATAGATAGTGTAGGATAAAGTACACGGGTAAGTGAATAGAACTATTTATATATTTTTAACAATTATATTTATTCAAAACTCTTAAACAAAATACAATTATAGTTATGTATCCTTACATATAGTTGTATTTAAGTATGCGACTAGGTTATATAAATGTAAATTAACAAACTCATATATGATGTTATAAATATCTTCTAAAGCTACATATATATATATATATATATATATATATATATATATATATATATTTTTTTTAATAATTGATCTATCTCATCTACAAGCGTCTCGTTAAAAGATTGTGCATATCTCAAGAAAGGCGTATCGACTGGCACAAAGCTTGTATTGGTAGATGGTTTTATTTTTTTTTTTAAAGAGCGACATCTGGTCTCAACCGCTGTAATCCACCAAAACTTGTCTTGACTAGTCAATATCCAACAGATTGTCGTACTTAGCATAAATTATACAATTTACAACAGTATCTAATGCGTCATTAAATCTCATGTCAATTCTCGCACTACCTCTTCTGATTAAATTCTAATGGCTGTCATTGTTGGCCGATAAATCGGGCGTCAAATCGAATGCAAAAAGACAGTAACCATTTGGGTATGCATCGCGTATTATCGAATTATCGGCATTTGAAAAATGTACCCCCGTACCCGAGAAGAGTGTGTGGTACACTTTATTCTTTTATTTGAGCTTCTCACTGACATTTAAAAAAAAAAAAAATTAAATAATATTTACACACTTTATTACTACCTCAAATAAGGTTAGGCTGCCACTTTTCAATACACATGTTGTAATACTACACACTCTTGGTAATGATTAATTTTTACTAAAATTTCTTGCTAGTTATATTACATATATTTTATCTATTATCAAGGTTTCCACATTTCATTTTAAACACCTCAAACATTTCTACCAGGGTTATGAGTTATGAATGTTTTGAGGGTTATGAATTCAAAGCGCGGTTCTGATTTCGTTGCCTAGGGAACCAACCAGCAACCAATCAGAATCACGTATTAAATGCTTCGCAACAAAGGCCATCATATTTTTAAGAGAGGATCAAATTATGATTTTTTTCGGCAATTGACCTAGTATCACACTATCTATCGACTGTCCATGCACACCACTGTTCTTCGCTGTGACTTTCGCAAGCATTGTTTCGTGAGCCAATGAAATGCCCGGATTAACCCTTACGCGGCGACCAAATAGGGTCGCCTCGGTTGTGTGTACAGTATACGCAGAATCGGGATCCATTAGACTGAAGCTGTCACGAGAACGCAAAGACGTACATGTACCTCAATACCACCAAGTAGTAGTCTATCCATATTTAGCACATCCACATGTAAGTAGTCCAATAAATCAATTTTATTATTTGTCATAACTGCTTACCATCTAATGAAACCTGCATTACCGGCATTAGTGTTATCCATTTCACCGGCCGTGTCATCATACCACAAGACGCTGCTCATATGTGAGTTTTTTGCCACTCGTCAGTAATTTAACAACATCTCAATGTACGATCTGTATGCGTTGGCGTTATTTGGCGGTGATACTTGTTTTTGATTAAAAAATACATTCACCTGATTTAACAGCGAATACATAAAATTATTCACAGGGCCGACGACTGGTACTGACGCATCCTTTTCTAATGGCTTCGTCGGTGTTATATTCACGCGACTCAACATTGTATGCGCTAAATCTAGATATTTACAATTACCAGGGATCGTAAATTCTATTGGTGCTTGATCGGTAAGTGACAAAATTAGCTTATACTGCACCCAATGAAAACTCTCAATCACCATCTGTGTTGGCGGCAATTCAACAAGTGATAACCCCGACTTCAACGAGTCACGAGAGTCAGTGTGTAGAAAAGCCATAATTTTTTCTAGTTAGTATATGAGTAGGTATACCGTTCAATGAGAGTCTTTTAGTTGACAAAGATATCTTTAGCTACTGCTGACGATGCTGCTTTATTAGTAGATTTCTTTCTCTTCTTTTTTTTCTGCGTGGTTGTCACACACCTACCAACTCCACGACCAAAATCTGACTGCGCTTTTTGTGTCATTTGTGTCTTCTTATACTTAGCTTTCTTTTTCTTACCACCCCCACCTCTTCCGCTTCCTGTTTATCCGGCACCATGATTGTATTCATTATTTGTTCAGCTTTACGTTTGAGATTATCTCCACTTTCGCACACGCGCTTACTTAACACTTCTCTCTTCACTCTCTTTTCTCTTCTCAGAGGCCTGGTTTCATTCACCACACCATCCATGATCTTTGTACTTTTAAGATCAGCCTCTTTATTGAAAAACTTAGCGCCACGCTTCACAAGAGGTAAAGCACCGCGAAATAAACCTTTGAAATAACTGCCCATGCCCGCGCCAGTCTGATAACGCTTACGACCAATTGTAACGTAATTATCCCCACCACCGTCATCACACCCGATTTGGTGGGCAAGAAAAATACTGTAGTCAGGTATTTTCAATTTTTGTGCTTTAAATGAAGTGTCACCGTCAACGTACCGTAGTCAAATAGAACAGGATGTCCATGCTCGCCTCTTATATCTATATCGATTGACTAAAAAGACAAGAACCGCAAGGGCAGATACATTGGAGGTTTAAAATTCTGAAATTGCATTCTACCGTAAGTATAATCATGTAACTAAAGAGCCATAGCACGTAGCAGTTGTAAACAAACATCACCTGTCACATAAGGCTGACAAATACTGCTATAAACCATCAGAACGCTCGGTAAACTATTTGCAAGATTTGCCGGTCTATTGCCGATAACGTAGCTCTGTCTTTTTTACCATCAAAAGTTAATAATTCACCACTTTCAAAATCTAATATTTCACACAACTTTCAGATAGAAAGAATGATTGAGTACAACCAGCGCAGTTATCCTCAGTGCAGTTGTATTTGACTTGAATATATCTGCCACACTGAATCTCAAATATAAAATGATCTTTAACATTGTTGAGGTTATTTATCTTGCTCAAAAGAGTATGAAGACTGTCATAAACGCAACATTTTATTTGACTAAAAGTCTCCCGATAATCATCATCGTCGTCGTCGTCGTCATCACCAGCATTATCATCATCATCATTGCGTAACTTATTGTTAGTGAACGACGCTTAATATATATGTGTTGCAAGGTAAAAGGTATTTGAATTTTGGTAAGACCGACGCACCAATTGCCGTGCAGACAGAAATTTTGGGAGAGTTGTGTCGTAGAGTTCTCGGGGTAAACATATTTACTGTTACTACTGGACAAAACCATGTTGAATTCATTTATCATTATCATCGTCATTGTTTTGAAGATTTACAAGGTTTAGCAGACACCCAAGAATTAGATGTTTTAGGCTACCCCTTCCAACTCACAAAATACTCCTTTCTCTTTTCTTTGCCCCTACTGCCTAATACCTGGTCGATATGAAAAACATCACCAGACAAATCTTTGCGCACTCTACTCAGCTGCTGTTCGTAAGAATAGCCTTCAATTTGTTCACTCTCCAGATCCTCGAGTGTGTAGACGGACGGTTGTCTCCTCGTAACGAACTTTATAATCCTAAATAATTCCAGAATCCAGCCAGCGTCGTATGCTTTTCGAAAGGCTGTCCGAGGACGATTAGCTCGAACCAAGTCTTGAACATTATATTTATGGGTATAGCTCGACTGTCGTTTTACACAGTAGCGCCGCGCTAATTTTTCACGAGCTTTAGCTGCATTATACATATTCCTGCTAGATGGCGTCATTTTTATTGCGCTATACTACGAATTATTGTATGATTGTACAATACCGACCAGCACGTCAATGCAGCGTCTTGTATTGAGATGTGTAAAGTAGCACCATATTCGCTCTTTAAGAGCTCTGATCAAACGCTCGGCGACTGTTGCCTTAACGTCAGGGTCTCGCACAACACGGTAAATAATGTTTCTTTTTTTCAACAAATTCTGCACTTTGTGTCTAATGAATTCCTTGCCCTTGTCTGTTTGAAAGTATATAGGCTGTCTGTCATCGTTTCGCTGTGAAATCTGTCCCAGACCACTGACCACACTTTTAGCCGTTTTATCACGAAGTGGCTCAATCCACGTGTACTTTGTAAGCACATCAATGACCACCAGTAAGTAGCTGTATTGATCATCATACGTTTTGAGAGAGCGAAGGTTAGTTAAATCAGCCTCCCACAACTAGTAAGAACTGAAAACCCGGTAAGAGCGACGAGGAAAACGATATCGCAACATTTTATGCATTGTGTGCGTATCGAAATTTTTTGCGTGTGGCTCGATGCGATGCAGCCGAACCACTGTCGCAGCCGAACCACTGTCGCAGCTCTGCTTTCAATGCGGGCCCTCTGGCCACGATCTTCTCCCCCGACCTCTGTCTCACTCAATGCTGACCACGCGGACTCACGACGGGTGACTCCCCCCGCACGGCGGGCGGGACGTTGGATTTGAATATTGGTGCCCCTACCCAACTCGACCCGCTACCCTTGACAACTCCCAGATGGCTCTTTCAGCCGCTGGACTCTTCCTATCCCCTTCTCTCTCAGACCAAAGCAGCCTCCTACGCCGCTTCCTCAAGCCATTACAGTCTAAACCTCAACCCGGGACAGACACCGCGCTCAACCTACAACATTTCAATAAAGTTACCCTACCCGAACTCGCAGTTATCGTTTCTTCACCCCCAAAACAACATTAATAAATAATAATACTGATATTCATTAATAAAAATTTTAGTAAACAATAATACTATTATTTCTAAATATTTATGGCTGTGTAGTGGCTGTATAAAAAAACAGCTAATTAAGTCCAGCTTTATATCTATGATAAACGTGAAAATCGATACATGCGTTTCAAAGACTATAGGTACACTAAGGGGTAAGTGGACTTTTTAACCTCGTGTGGTTTACAGTAGTCGTCTTCGGCTCGTGCTACCTTGCCTTTGACTCGTACTACCTAGCCTTCGACTCGTCCTGTAAACTCCACACTCTGTCTAAAAAGCCCACTTTTGGCCCTTGATATACAATATACCATTTTACATCTATAACTATAAGCGTGCGAGTTTATGAAATTTACTTCTGAATGAAACTTTTAAATGAATTATACTTCTTAGCATATGAACATTTTGCAAATAAATACTTTTCTTATATTTTTACCGAATACACGATTATTTGTTCACAGCGGGTTACTCGGAGGATTCAGATTATACATCTGATTTAAATTATCCAATTGGTGGACAAGGAGCAAACAGTTCAGCATCGCAATTTCGAACAGCTGCAAATCAGTTAGCAACACCACAGCGCTCTCTAGAGACCTCTAGAGAAAATAGTTACGAACGTGATGAACAACAGGTGCATATTTATTTTAATTTTTTAAGTAAGACAAGTTTTTAAGATGTTTTATATAAATGTATATTTTTATTAAATCATAACGATTAATATTTAGGCTAGGATTCGACAAAATATAAAAAAATCTTGAATTATATCATGAAATACTGTTTACCAAGAGTATAAATTGGGTTACTTTTAGTGTGTGTGAAGTTTGCAGTATGAGTCAACGGCGACTACGTCTCTAAACCAAAGTCAAGTACAAAAAGTACTCTTAGTTCTTAGCATACACCATAGTTTTTGTAACGCATGTGTGAAATGCTCACTTCTTCCGCATCTTAATATTTTTACAATAAAAAAATTAATAAGATCGATTATCATAAAATTCGTCAACCAACGCCCTTCTCATTAGAATGCAGCGAACAATAAGATAAATAAACCTCAAATAGAAAATCGATAATGAAACTAGAGTTAGAAATACGATGTTAAGTACGATCGTAAGTTTAATACGAATTACGATCAAGGGAAACTTAAGTTTAAATCAAAGAAAAATCAAATCCGGATGCTATTACACACACAGATACGTATAGAATCAAGGGAAGGCGACAGTCAGTATATGAAATGAGCGTATGAAAAATCGGGACGATAGTATAGTGGAAGGCGACGACCAGCAAAGGAGAATAGAAGGGGAGTGCATGAAATGACAAGAGATGAAAGCATTTGCCTCCACTTTCCCAAAGTGTACACGTACCCCTCACGTGCAGACCACCTGTGTACGATGCACACAGACCCATGGCTCGTACAGGACAAAAGGCTTGCGAACGAGAGCAGTTCATAGTATGCCTGTACGTGTCAAGTGAGAGGGAGATAAGATCTATAAGTCAACGGCAGTAGCCAAAAGAATAGAAGAGAAAAGACACTCTGCATAGATGAGTAAGAGAGAATCAAGCACACTCCAAATAAGGAAACATGCACTATCCAAGCTTTGTTATTGGTCGAGCGGTCCTCTCATAGCTACTACGCGCACATAAAGGGTGACTGTGAGGATGCCTAGAGCAAGCAAAAGACAAAGCTAGAGAGACATAAGCAAACAACATAGAAAATATGCAGCATCCAAGCTTCTAAATGACCGCTCCTACCTTTCCGCACCGACTAATACATACACACAAAAGGGATGACGGTGAGGGTGCTATAGAGTATAAAAGACCCAGGACACACCGAACGAGCAGTATCTCTTGAAAATTATCGCAACGCAAAAGCTCTGCCCGAATCCGGACCGGTACGTTGAGTCGGACTTTAACTTTAATGTGTAATTCCCGACGGGACTAAGAATATTTTTAGTCTATCAAAAACTCAGAATATTTTTGACAGTTCGAAAACTTAGAATACTGAAGTTTGTCGTTTGTAGTTTATGAGGAAAAATTATAATTGTTGTACGATACACCAGTTAGCATGCCTCACTAAATATTCTCTCCCTCTCTTCCTATTTATCACAATTCGTTGCGTAAATAGTTGATCACATCTTCCAAAAGTCTAACTATTTGTCCGTGATACAATCGTAACGGTAGAACTGATGTCCTACTTAACTAATTATTAAGGGAAGATTAGTTTGCATTATAAATCTCAGTGTTAAATTTAGACTAAAAATACATAAAGATCAATGGCGGTTTCAAAAGCTGGTGACTACTGGAGGCTGTTCTATCTTAGATCGCGAAGGTAGTCAGGCACTGATGGCGCTAAGACTCTGCGTTTCAAAGTTTTTTGTCATCTGTGCTTATAAGCCAAATCAACCCATAGAGTTACTGACCGGTGACAACTCTCATAAGTTTAGGACATAACACATAATATGGATTCACGCGTTTCATTTTTTCAAAAATAACATAAAAATGAATGATTTTTACGTTATTTGGTGGGGGGCACAGTGGGGGGGAGTATCTCCCTAACAACTATATAATATATGTAGATATATACGATTTCTTATATATTAGAAAACTCTCTTAATGACAAAGTCGAAAGATTGTTGAAAAAGCAAAATAATATTTCGAATAATACGGTGTGATGTTGCGCTTTTATAACCGGAATTTGGTGACGCTAACAATAATTTACACTTGTTTTCGACTCAATCTCCGTACCGCGAACTCTTACATCTTCAGAAGGGGACAACGTATAGGTCTAAGGACAGGTGTGCCTGGCGTGGCTAAGGGTTGTAATAATTGTTACTCAGTATTGTTTATGCTGTATAAAAATATAGTAATATATTCTTCAACCCCCGTCTTGTTTCTCAGACAAATCTGAGTCCAGAGTTCCCCGTAATAATTTCACACTAATTCTAAACGCAAAGTTTATTGACAACCAATTCAAACAATACAACGTTAACGTCGAAACCCGTAGTTGAACGACTATAGTTGAAACAATTCGGAAATACCGATTTCTGGCGCGAAAATCACTATAACGAAGTCAACTGGTAAATAACAACGCGGCGAGAACTACTCTCTTGGTGCTTAGGGAAACCGTTATTTGGACGCCCCAAAATGGCGGCGGCGTCGTGACCAACAGACACGGCGTCTTCTAAGATGGCATTCCCGCGCAAACCTCTGATAGAATATTGTTCCAGTCCTCACCTATAATGGTAAATCTTCGTGGCTGTAATCGCCGGTTGCTGAAAAGCGCGGAAAATAATAAACGAGGCGTTACCCCGACTTCTGCTACCAATTTAGGAATTCGCACCTTTTGGATTGACTTGATTCAACCTATTCAACCGCCGTTTCGGCGCCGAGACCGCTATCAATTTAGTTTACGGGTTTGTTTGCCGCTGCAACGGATGGGTCAGTAGGCCTACAGTGGTTAGAGGCGTTACCGTTATTTTTGCTGGATCGCTTAGCGATCAACAGCGTCGCTACGCATTGTTCCCCACCGTTGCTGGACTCATTAAATTCACAGCGTCTTCGATTTCACTGTAATAATGCTGGATCTCTTGTCGATCGACAGCGTCGCTACTTATTATTGTTGCGCGGTATCTGGATCGACTTTCGATCAACAGACGACAAGAATGGTTACGGTCTTTCGTTAGCTGGTACAGCAATCACAATGTATTCGTGATTATCAAATATGGCGGGATCAATTTGATCGACCGCGTCTCAACCTACTCGAGCGAAGTAATTACGACCGCACGCTACGCGAGAATAATTCGAACGAACAATACCGATTTAACACTCACCAGACATTTAATGTAAAATCCAATATTAGATCAAGAACAACTTACTATTTCTTCGATCTAAACTTCCCCTTCTCCACTACAACAACTCTGCGAATTATCTCCTCGGTATTTATTCGGGACTGGCAATATTCCCAAAATGCGTCCTGCTCGATTGGAGGTTGAGAGAATTCTGATATGGAAGGAAGTCTCCTCCTTCCCTCTATCCTGCGCGTCTCCGGAAAATCCTAATTCGCGCCCTCTATAATAGTTGTTATTGGCGCGAAATCATCGGCGTCATGTACGCGGGCGCTATCTCTTACGCGTCTAACGAGCGAGAGAGAAAGAGATAGCATATGTTATGCCGCGAAGTCGTCATATATCCTTTTGTCATGATTCAGGCAATCCGCAGACGCGGTGCACTGGACTCTCCCGTGTTCATTGGGGCGTCACAGTGCGGCGACATGGCTCTGGCAGTGGTGCGCGCTAGTGGTGTACAAGCGCTCTCCCACTACCATCATCGTCTCGCGGCGGAATGTATATTCGCGCGCGATTCCTACTCTCCGCGCGCGCTATATCGCGGCGCGTTATTCCTCTCTCTCTCCCTCTCGCATCTTCGCGGTTCCCTCTCCCGCGGCCCGCCGCACTATAGCGGAACGTACAACGATGCGCGTCGGCGATGCGCACTCGTAATTTATAAACCGAACGCGCGCGGTGTCCTCCTCGAGGGAGTTTATTTAGTGATCCGTCGCGACTCCTAGTGCCCGCAAGGTTAGGTGTGTGGCTGCTGTATCGGTACAGCAGCCCACTACACCTGGCGGCAACAACGTGGCGCTACTCTATGTTGTAGTCTCCTGCTAGACCGCAGGGGAGCCACCGCTGCTCCACGCGGTTAGCAGGTGAGGTTATGCTCCTCAAGGAGACCACAACAACTATTCGCTAGGGATCTACCGCTTCTCCCGAGTTGCAGCGGTTATTTTCGGGTGTTGTGAGAGTGCATTAGTGTACGCGTGCAGCCGGACAGGCTGCACGTCGCAACGGATATAGACAACAACAAAAAATGGGTAAAGAATTTGTCTAATTTTGATCTCCCTCCTGATGTTAAAGATGTTGTTTTAATCATTATTTTAATACTAATTCTAGCCACAATCAACAAGATATGTTAACTACTATAAAGAGTTTTGAAATCAGTGTACGAAACTTTCACTCGAATGATGTTTGCACATTTAGAGGTGATCTCATTAAAAATATTGAATCGTGTTATAACCGTTCTATTACTACTAAAATTCTTTAGTTATTAATACATTACGTTGAAAATTTTTATCACAACTGTTACAACTAAAGAATTTTGTGAAAATAACCGTTTTTTATTTTTTACTCGCGCGGATAAAGGTAATTTAACAGCATGTATGAATGTAGATGATTATAAGTCAAAGACGTGTTAGTTATTGAATGATGAAAACACTTATAAAATTGTAAAAAAGAATCCTCTGCAGTCTCTATAAACAAGGGTGTATAGAATTTTATCAGAGTGTAATGATAACGATTACTTGGATTTTAAGCGTGTATTAGTTCAACTCAAACAAATTTTCCCCTAAGACCAATTTATATATCTACTGTCGATAGCCCTACAATTTTCTAGCAAAAATAATTGACAAGAATTTGAGACTTTGTTTGAAGAAACTGTTGTCACATATAGAAAATAGTTTTGGTCTCAAAGAAAAATTGTCTGATATAACCGTCCCCTCTGGCTACATTTTAGTTTCTCTTGATGTTGTATCATTGTTCACAAATGTTCATCTTGATTTAGTTTTGCGAAGTATATATGAAAGATTTAATAAAACAATAATTTTAAGATTCAGTTCTCAATTATTATTGATATTGTACAGTTTCTTTTTGACAATACATATTTCCTTTTTGATGACGTAATTTACAAACTGATATTTGGCACTCCAATGTGTTTACTTATTTCACCCTTGTTTGAGGACATTGTAATGGAGTATTTGGAGACTGCGGTACTCAAAGATTTAAGTGATGATTTTTATTGTAATCCGTTATTTTACTTTAGGTATGTTGATGACACTACTCTGTGTATAAAAGAAGACCCCTTAAGTATTATTTTAGAAAAATGTAATAGTTATAATAAACAATTGCAATTTACACATGAAAAACAGGCTAGTAATAAAATATCTTTTTCGGATGTATCGTTGTCAATCAACAACAACAGAATTATTACAAATTAGTATCAAAAACCGACGAATACCGGTAGAATTTTTAATTTTAGATTGAATCACACTTTGCAATTAAAACGCAATATTGCTTACAATTTGGATGATAGAGCCGTACTACTCTCACATAAGTCCTTTGAGAAAAAAAATGTATTCACTGTTAAAAAAGTGTTATTTGACAATAATTATCCAATTATTTTCATTGATAGTTGTATCCGTTACCGTATAAGATATTTAAGATTTGAAGTTAAAAAAGCCAAAAACCAAAAACAAAGTATAATGACGTTATTTTAGTTCCTTTCCATGAAAAATTCTTTTTAATTTGAAAATCTTCGTTTAAAAAATTTAATTTTAAATGTGTTTCTTTGTTGACTCATAAATTGAAGAGCGTTATGAAATTAGGTAACGACACTCTTGATAAGAGGGATAAGACAAATGTTGTTTATGAAATATGTTGAAATATATAAACGCAAAAAAAATTGTTCACTACAGTTTAGTACAGTTTTGACTACAAGTTTGATTTAGATAATGTCAATATTTTAAACCGTGAAAACAATAGATATAAAAGATTAATTTCTGAAAGTTTGTATATTAATATTATGCAACGGTACGTTTTCCGTCCCAAGGCCGCCTTTCCCGAAGACATAATAATTGCGAAACGCAATTATTAATGCGCGGATGTTTTGTGTTTTGGTGAGAGTCGGAGAAGAGTATCGAGAGGAGAGGAAAGGAGTTTCCTAGGAACAGCGGAGCAACGAGGAGCAACAGCCAGTTCTAGGAAGGCCAGCGACGGGACAAGATTCGAGGAATGTGTGTCGCGGGCGCATGTAACGGTATAATGTACGTAAGAGTAAGTGAGAGAGAGAGAGAGAGAGAGAGAGAGAGTATGGAGATGCGCGCGGCAACGGTGTAGCCAATCGGGCGAGGGAGGAGCGCGAGCCCGCAGGAACAGCGAGGCTCCTCGGCCGACGTCATGGCCCAATGGGGGAGCGCACTCATTGGTCGCGAGCGGCAAGCGGGTCCAGGGGCGCGGCCCGCCAGTGAGCCTGGGGCCGAGCGCAAGTGAGGACGTGCGTTTATGTGTGCAATTTCGTGGGAATTAGGGAGTGTCGTGTGCGAGGTGAGAGAGAGAGAGAGAGAGAGAGAGAGAGAGAGAGAGAGAGAGAAAGTGCGAGAAAAAGTCTAGAAGAAGAAGAGGTGGGTACTGACGACCAGGACGAGAGGACGTGAGGAGAACAGCGGATGCTGAGACGAGGTCGCGACGAAGAAGACGAAACTGGGAGTCAGAACGGAAGGACGCGGAAGGAGGCGAGGAGAGCAGATAGGCCGTGGCAAGGTCGCGAGAAAGAAGACGAGCGGGCGAGTGGATCGAGGAGGCGAGGAGGAACGTATCTATGGAGCCGAGTGTGAGTGTGTGTGTGTGTGTGTGTGAGAGAGAGAGAGAGAGAGAGAGAGAGAGAGAGAGAGAGAGAGAGACGCGAGTGTATAGAGAGTGTGTGTGGTGTGAAGGACGCGAAAGAAGTTTGCGAGAGAAAATGTGAGCTGAAACGCGCTAAAATAGTGTAGAAGCGAGAGAAACGCGGGAGAAACACAGAACCGTTTCTGAGAAGTTGGGGCCGCTTTGTGTTGCTAGCGTGCTTGCGTGGAGGGGGACAGCGGGCAAGCGAACAGCGCGTAGCATCGGGGCCGAGCTGAGCGCGAGCTTGGCGCGCTGCTTTACCGACTTCGTCAGGACGGTCGAGCCGAGCAAGCGAGAGAGTATCGAGTGTGTGAGAGAGAGAGAGAGATAGAGCGAGTGTTGGAGAGTCGGGAGAGGCGCATTGTCGCTCGGAGAGCGGATTTTGTAAGTTGGAGAGTGAATAAAAAGGGAGAGTTTAAGCGAATTCGAGTGTAGTTATTCCAAACACCATAAATTACCCGATTTAGGACGATTTGACGGAACCACCTCCGAGATCGCAAGGAGATTCGGATACGTTTTAAAAAATAATAGTGACGCGGATTCGGGGCCGCGGAGCTAGTGGGAAAAATATTTTTGCGGGTTTTTGCCACATCACAATGAATAAGCATTCCATTAATAAACAAGAAGACTTACAATATATCAGTAAACAATATAGTATAAAGTTATAAAGTTGATAGATAATAATTCTAATAATCCTTAATTTTTTAATTTTTTATATTTATTAAACTTTAACAATATACTAACAAGAAACGATCGCTGTGCTCGCGATTTATGGACGTGGTATTATTAATTATATTATTAAATATTAGATGTACACTCGATGATAAATTCTGACCAATCAAAACCAAGATTTCAAAAACGTTTCACAACATTTACTTACCGTTGAGTATAAATAATAATATTCAATATAGTCAACATTCTATAAAAGTAGTTATGTCTACATAATACACTTTGAAATCAAGAAAACAAAAATAGGCGCTATAAAGAATAAATACTTCGATTATTTCTTTGGGAAAGTATAAATCATTACCTTTATACTTTTGAGATCTACAAACAAAAATTAAAGGTACAGTTTATGCATGAAGGCCGACGCCAAGCTGTAGCGAGCAGGTAGCGCGCACCTGTTCATCATTCTGGGCTCGGCCGCCGAACATTCTAGTCGCATTTGTAACCATTAGTGCATAAGTCGTTATAAATAAAAGTTAACTTTCTCGATTCGCAAATTTGCTTGAGAAGTCTTTTCTATCCGGCTCTACCTTCCTCTACGCGCGCCAAATATAATAATAGGAATCCTAGTTTTCAAAAAATACACACAGCATTCGTGATCTCATATTCACAAATAGATGACTTAAAAAAACAACATATTTACACAAATAATTATTCGCAGCATTCCTTTCATCTAGATGTAATCTGCTAATTACATCTTGTGATATACATGAATACATACAGCATTCGTTACATTTACAAATGAATAACTTCATAAAATAGATCGTATCTGCACAAATAATAATCATTTGCAGCATCCCTTTCATCCGGACGTACGTGTAACATCCAACGATTCTACTACGCTTATATTATATCTACACTTTTAGCCCGCACTTTGTGCAATAGCTGGCTGCTCTGAATGTTTGTTTAAAGTTTGAATGAAAGGAAAGTCAATCATTTAGAAAATAATCCGGAGTTATTCGGATCTGAATTCTAAAAGAGCAAGAGAGGGATAAATAACCCGGTTTTAAACGGTTCACTTATCCAAGCAATAGGTTATAGAGAAGTAAGAGGAAAAGATATAACAGCAAAATTTTAAATTACTTACTTTGTCCTATGCTGTTTGGGTTGCTGCTGTCGGCTGGAACTGAAAATCCGTGGAGGAACGAAAGGTTTCGGTCAATAAAACACCGAATACACAATTTCAGAGCGAGCGTTAGCGAGCGAGTTAGTTTATTTCGTGTCTGAGGTAGAAATGTGACTAAGTCTAAAAACTTGGCGAACGCTCTGACTCTAAGTTTGATTACAGAATAATAGTTTAAGTCGCAAGTCGGGCTGAGCTTCGCCTTACCAGTAGAAACTCCGGAATACGAAAGAATTCTCCTCCTTGCTCTCCATTGGTATTTATAGGGATAATGTGGGTAATGCATAAGTATAGGGAAGGTTCTGGTCAATCAGGATTTAGGGAGGGTGTGTGTCTCCATAGGGGTGGGCCTCCCTTTTATTAATCAGTGTATCTTCGTGCGCGGCCCCTAGTCTGGCCAGCTGCAATGGTTTTCTTTATTGTAATTTCCCTCATTCTCGTATTGATTTCCACTTATTTGGGTCATTCGTCTGAGATTTATGGCTTCCTCATTATCCGATAGCTCTGGGGTGTCTCCCCTTGTTTGACCTAGTTTATTCAGGATCGTTGCCTTTTCATCTGCCGCAGCGCGTATCAGTAGTTTAGCCTTGTTGTCGTGTTCTGTGTTGCCAACCGTGGTTGGTTCGTTGGCCTCTGCTATGCCTGCCGTGGAATGTTTCTAATACCTTGGTGAAGTACGTCGTTGGTCTAACGCATTACCTGCGTGTGCGTTGACCGGCAAGTCTATATTATAGTAGGTTGACGTGACACTCCTCTCCCTGATTGTTGTTCAACGTAGGACGTTGAATTTCAAATTTTTGCTGAATTGGGATGAGAACAATTTAAGGATAGAGAGCGGGGGGAAGGTAACTTAGTATATTTATACAAAATCGTCGTTCGCCGTGTTTTTGGCTCGTCCCCTTTTTGTTTACAATATTGTGTTGCATGACTCTTGTTTTTTGGTGTCCGCGATCAGTTCGGCGCGTTGATGTTTGTCCTGCATGGTCGGCCCCGTTGTCGTGGGGTCTCTTCCTCTCCGAGTTGCAGTGGGCGTATCTCTTGTTCTTACCTCTTGACCTTGTCTTTTACTTCTAATTGGTCTTTCTTGCGAAGGTTAGTCCCTTCCCTTGAGTCTACTCGGAAAACTTGTCGCCCGATTGGTTTTTCACTTTTCTTTGCCCCCTCGGTCCTTGTCTGGGTTAGCCTACCTGTCTCCCTTTAAAAAGAACCCGGACTGCTCTTTCTGCACTCAGTTTTTCGCCCTCTGCTCCTTCGCGATCGTCCTATCGGTTAGTGATGTTCGTTCCGGTAGTGCGTTGTGTTGGTTTCCTGGTTCGGCTCGGGAAGATTGTGATATCTTTTCTGACTCCGATCCTCGATCCGGTGGTTCGTGTCTTCCATTGGCATAGTCCTGCCTGGATCCCGATGAAGCCTGTAGACGAGGTAAGTTTTAGTTTGTCTTTTTTGTTTTAAATTACCCCACATGTGATCGTCTTTTTTGGTTATTAATTCCTCTTTTTTGTCGTTTGTAGGTTGGCTGTCAAGTTTCCGTTGCACCACCACCTTCTCCGGTTTCTGATTTCGAGTATTTTTCGGACGACAAGTCCCCTTAACTCACTCTGCCTTGCCATGTGCAAACTCCCTGATGGATTGATGACGGGACTTTTTGCTCCTTATGCCGCCAGCCATTCCACACTCCTCCGACTATCGAACACGAGGTCTACCGTGACTATGACCAGGTAAGCCGTAGCGTTTGTGTGTATATGTACAAGTTTCCCTCTCATAGTTCCGTTTACTTAATCTTATTCTTTTTTGCAGTACGTCTTTGATTCCGAATCCCCTACTCTTCGGGAGTTCTTCTCAGATTCCTGGATCGAGTGTCACCACGAATCCTGGGATGATTAAGCGGCCTGGAAGGTCTATTCGATTTGCCGTTGCCACCTTGACCACCCCCCTCACATGATGCGCCTCAGGGGCAAGGATATAAGTATCTCCTATTCTTGTCGGTCTTTTTGTAGTAATTGTTGTTAATAAGAATTTCTTCTCTCTGTTTTCAGGCCTGGATTCGCATTCCTGGCAGTAAGTGCTATTGTGTGACGAGGAACGCCAGATTATTTTAATACCTGGGATTATGTACTGCGTGTAAAATTTGTCTTTGTAATCTCTGTACTGTGTTTTATGGTTTATTATCTGTGTGTCGCGGCCGTGTGTTAGAGTGTCGATTTGTGTCTTTTATGTTCTCTTATGTAATCTTTTTGTGTCTGCTCTAAATAAATTAAAAGTGAAAGAATTTTAAAATTACTTTATATATATATATGTAAAGTCATTTTTTTATTATTTTTTTTATAAGGACAAGTGAGGGAGAGCACGTAATCAAACAAGAACAAGCATGAAATTCTTTCTCACGCACACACCCATATATATATATATATATATATATATATATATATATATATATATATATGTGTGTGTGTGTGTGTGTGTGTGTGTATAAAACTTTGTCTTTTAATTCGTCCCTCCTCTCCAGGATCCTTTAGTTATAATGTCAAGTTGTGAGGCGGGTTCTCTATGGATTACTTGAGCGATACTCATTTCATGACTCTTTTGTTTTTAACCTTTTAACTCTAGTTTTTATAAATTTTCATGGTTGTTTTTTTTTGTCTGACGCCCGTGACTCTAATCTGGTTCCTTATATATATTTTATTCTTTGGTTCGCTGAGTCGAGGTTAAGTTGTTTCCTCAAACTCGTTACTCTTTGAATCCGATTTGCACTTGTTGTATTAGGAGTTTCGTTACTTTTTTTTTTTAATTTAAAAAGAATTTCGATCGTTCTTTAAGGATATTCCCGGTCTGATAAATGACGTCCCTGTTGTTATTCGTTTTTTTTTTTTTGGTGGGCTAGTGCCCTTTTCTTTATTTATTATCTTGTCACATACATAGAATTTACGTTTCCCTTGGGCAAGTGAAACAGCGCGAGTTTCCTCTAGTCGAGGGGTCTCGCCTCTGCTTTTCTTGCCGCCGGTTAACATCTTTTTTACTAATTTTATGGTTATGTGAGGTTTATTTTATTTATCAAGCGTGTAGGGGACGCGCGGAGTGAATAAGTACGGATGTTTGTTACCCTTGCTCTTCCCCCAGTCGCTTGATGCACACAATTTCTTAAAAAATAGATTTCGCATATTATGACTTAAACGTACATTCCCCTTGATTCATCCTAAAGCTTTCTTGGCACATATAGTCGAACAATTTATACTTCTACATAGTTTTAATCTTAAATCCTAGTAAGTTAGAAGAATTTTTGTCATGTAAATCCTAAGTTATTGGTAGATGCATTAATTTTGCCTCGGCTAATCTTATCTTAAGTGTACCTAAGATCTCTAGAATTAATAATTTGTTTGTCGGCAGTAATAAAAAAAACTTACGTGGTAATCAGATTTTATTCTTTTTTTTTTACTTATGCTCACATCCATTGATTATATGGTCGCACTCATGATTAAATATGTTCTTGTTGGTTAAATATATAGTATATATGCATAGTTAAAGAGTGGCTCTCTGTCTATGCTGGAATTAGTTATAAGTTGTTCACACGAGGATTATATAGCTTCACACACGAATATAGCTTCCACACTTGATTATTCGATTATTGATTAGATATGATACGCATTTTTTGTTTAAATGCTTACTTTCTTTGCGGGTAGTAGCGTGTTGGTGTTTAGACTCTAGTTGATTGCATTCTTTCTACCTGCCGACTCGTGGTTGTTCATTTCTTTCTTATTTGTTTATCCAGACGCTGTACTCTCCTCGATTATAACGGACAATACGTTTTTTCGCACCTACATTGCTGGTACTTTTGGTACGTCGTAAACTTTTTCAGCCCTCGCGTGGGGCCCGTGGAATTCGCACCTGATCGTCGGGTCTATTCCTCTCATTGGTACGTAAATTGCCTCTGGTTCCTCTTGTCTATTCCGTTCTTTTAGGCTTCGGATTCCTACGATGATTAAGAGACTCACCATAGTTCCGAATATACCGATTATTACCGCCATAATAGTAATAGCCGTGTTTCCTCCGACTCCCGTCGTACCGGTGCGTACCACCTGCGGAATCGCCTCAGATCGTTTGTTCGCCCACTGGGCGCTTGCCGCGGGGAGGTGTATGTACGGCATGAAGATCTCACGTTCGCCTTGGTCCGCTCTCCCATAAAATTACTGTCCGTTATTGTTAGCTGGCATCCTTCGGGTATATTTACTTCGCCGTTTCGCCCTAAAGTTATGCTCTGTTTTTCTTCCCGGTACATCCCAGTCCCGTTCACTCTTTCGGTTGTTGCAAAGATTCATCGCGCCGAATTTTGTGTTTTAATTAAATAATACTCGGGCCCGTTTATTAAGGTTTGTTTACACAAGTTGTGGGCCCTGTATGATTCTGGATCTGCTTTCAGAGTGCTCTCGCAGTCCATGCCCCGTTTTAGTTCTCGGTTGGCCTTGCATATTCGGACGCGGTGTATTTTCAGACACTCCCCTCTTTCCTTCTTAATCATGAAGAAGTGTTCGTTGTTATCTGGGTTTATTACTAGTTTATTACTAACTTGTTCTCGTCGACAGTCCATGCTCCTTAATCTGCATGATAGTGATTAGTCTGCTTGCCAATTCTAAGTTCTCGTTGAGGATTTGGATACTCTCATCAATGGATGGCTCTTGTTCTTCTTCCACTGTGTTAGTTTCATCCTACTCGTTCAATCCAAGCCTGGTCATCAGCGCGTGTTTTTTGCATTCAAGAGTATTTATCTCCTCGTTCATTTCGTTTTCTATGACTGTCTTGCGGTCGCCTGGTTGTGAAAGTTCCTCTTTCCTATTTCGCCGCATATCCTCGAGTAGTATTAAATTGTTGATCCCTTTCCCTTCCAACAGTTCGTAATCGTTGCCGCTGTTTGTGCGTCTGAATACCGTACGGGCCTTTAATTAGTTCGAACATTATGGCCATTTTATTTAGTTGTAAAATTTATCTTGCATTAGGTACATCTGATTCATTAATACGCTGTTGGATGCGTTTCGATAAGCTACTGTTTGTGTCAGGAATATCGCTGCACGTTGGAATAATCCCGCGCTGTCGAAAACGGGGGTGGTGTCGATTCCTGTTACAAATTTCTATTCTCACGAGGTGAGTCGCGTATCGTCTTTTCGTTGATACATAAGTCCGGGGTTGTTTTTAGATCCGGATACCTTAATGTTGGTTCCCGCCATTACTGTTCCCAGCGTTAAGAGGAGTCCTGCTCTAAAATATGTGCTCCATTTCATCTGTTATGCGGGGTTCTTTTTTTAATTCCACTGTTCGTCATAGGGTCTTTTATTGTGTCAGATTATAGTGTTTTGAATACACATAGTTTAACTATTCTCATCGTATCGCGTCGCGTTTTCCAAGTTCTTGTTTATGAAACAGATTCCTAAAGCCCCGTCGCGGCGCGTTATCATTTAGCGGTCCGCACTTTCTTCAACTTCCTCTTTGATTTCGATTATTCAGTCCGATTCATTTTTCCTTGCTTGTTCCCGAGAGTGGGTCGTTTACGGGTTCTTCAATAGCAATCGTATAATTTTCACGGTCTCGGTAAGTTTGGGGTTCGAGGATCGGTGACCGCACTACTTGTGCCTCGGCCGGGACCATTGTGCCGGCACGTACCTGGTCGGCTACCAGCGCCCGTTGCTCCGCTATTTGCCTTCCGTAGTCGTTTACTCGTTTTTCCCTCAATCGTTTCGCTTCTCGCACCGCTGCGCTGTTTATCTTATCTATAGTCCTGTCGGAGATTGTCTCCCACCTGACTCCGATATGGGTGGCTAACACTTTTTCTTTCACCCTACCTACTACAGAGAACTTTCTACGTCGATTTTTGATTGCCTGATCTAAATGATCCTGATGGCTGCCTACCCCGTATAAATTATGTGTTTCGCACTCCCTAGCTGGCGCTGCCTCGCGCAATGTCGCCCCGCAGTTGTTGCACGAGATCGATAGCGTGATCTTCGAGAGTATATGCGTATCCAGAAATCGGATGTACTCGCCCCAAGTGTCTTGTACAAGTTGATGATAACAGAGTTGACAAAATATTTTTTTGTGATCGTTAGCGTAGTATCCGTGTACTTCTGCCTTGGTTTGAAACGAGTACAAGCCTTTTAACGCGTTACAGACTGAATAATAGTCCATTGGCTTTTTATTGTTCTTAAAAGTTTACTCCTTGTTTTCTACGCTTAATTTGCTATTTTGAAACAAAGGTCATCATAGTTTTTTTGATTTGTTTAATATTTTCCAGGCAGCGCGTTATTTGTCGTGCGTATCTTCTCGCGTGTGCTAAATCTTTATAAATCGCGAGTTCGCGCATATATTTCTTAACTTCCCCGCGGATTCCTTTCAAGAACGAATAAATAGCCAATCTTTCCCTTTCTTCGTTTGAATCGGTGATTTTCAATACTTCTGCTTTTGCTAAATTTTCCTTATTATTGTAGGCGAGGAGGAGTTCTGCTACCCTTGCGCCGTATTCGTTTGCCAATTCACCGCGTCTCTGTGCTGACCACGTAATTTCTTTTCTGACTTCGATTAATTGATTTACTAATGTTTACTTTGCTTTGTCGTCCAGTGCATACATGCTACAATACTCGTACCGGTACAATTATACGGCGTTGTTGAGAATAGGATTTTTCGTTTAATTAGACTTCTGTCTCGAATGAGCGTTTAAAACTCTTTCACGGCGAAAATACACCGTTAGCGTTATGTAGCTCTGGGTATAATTGGTTCGCTACCGCTTGATACCGTAATGGTTGCTCTCCCCCCTCGGCTAAAATCGCTGCGGAAACGATGCCGTCGTCCTTTGGAAGGGGCGGGGCCTGTGTTGGATATTGGTTGGGCTGCGGCTGAGGTTCCGGGTCCTTTTTCCCCTCTTCGCCTTATTTTTCTGATTTTTCCTTTTGCGATCCCAAATGCAACAGTAATTTTGTTACCGAATTCCAGAAACTTCCTAAAATGTAAATTGAGAATCCGTATATAGAATGTAAAGCATAACCGTGAAATATTGTGTCAGCTACGAATTTAATGAGTCTCGCTATCATAAACAAGCCAATTATCCGAGCCGAAACCGAGCCGAACGTCAAAAACTTTCCCCATATTCTACCCCATGTTGATTCCGCGAGTCTCGCCATGGCGTTCTCATCGAATAATCTCGTGACTGATAGTCCGTCCATTCTAGAACTTCTGCCCGACATGCTCATCGCGATTGAATTTAGCACTGCTGGCTATTCTACCGGGAACATTAAGTGATGTCATAGTGCTTGTATTTGTGCTGGCGTGTATATTCCGCTTTTCGCGAGGTTCGCGGGGTCCGTATAATTCTATGTTGGTTTTGTTTTTGGTTTTAGCGTGTCCGATGTTATTTATTTTGTTACCGATCCTAGTAGTACCGTATACCATTCATTCTCTAATTGAAACCAATACTTTATCATATACCCCGTATAGGTCCATGTACGTGCCTGGCTGTTCGCAACTCCATGAGTGATCTATTTTTCCCACGAAGGTCATCGGATGCACAGTAGTCGCATTTATTTTCAAGTTAGTATCATCTCAACGAGAAATCTGTGCGTTCGATGCATATGCATTGTTTTGCATTCTTCTCCCGTTATTTCGTCGAGGAACTTGACCTCGCCTCTAAACACGTCGCTTGAGTGCGAAAATGCGCCGCAGGTTTTTGCTGTTCTCTTTATTTCTACTTTACAGAATCTTACGTGCGTGTTTGTAAATTCGTTTAGTTGCAGTAATTTTACGAATACTCGCGTTATGTTTACTACCGGCATTTCTATGTCGTATTCTCCGACGTTAATTAACGAGAAAGTAGTTAAATTAGAGACTTGCTACGAACAGTCGTATGCTATTATCGCGGCGCCCCTGATGAAAAGTTGAGAAATTGCTGTTAAACGACGTGCTTTTACTTTCTTTTTATATTAACGTAAGGCGAATTGCATGCATGCTTGTTGTTTGCAGGAACGGCTTGCTGGTTTCTGTGATCGTATTGTTTGTTGTTTGTGTCCGCTTGTATGTAAGTTAAACAAAAATTTTGAAGCTTGTGTTCTTCCGTAGTCGAATATTAAGTAAGCCTATGCGCTTCCGCCACCATGGCGCGTGTATAGCGTGTTTGATTTTGTTACGATTTGTGCTGATTTTGGATAAATTCTATTGTCCATTTCATGCATTACTTGTGAGTTGCTTACGACTATGTTGTGGTTCTAATTATACTTAGCCTTATCATTTTTATTTTCTACATGCGACATGCGTAGTCTGTTCGCGTGTACGATTTTTTCTTTAGTCGTGCTTATTTGTATTTTTACATTCCCGTTGGGGCTCACATCGAGCACTGTATAAGGTTCTTTATATTGATCCTCGAATTTATGCGGTTTCGGCCCGCTTAATAGCCACACGTGATTTCCGATTTGCAGCGTTTTAATGTTTACTCATCTGTCATAATATTGTTTAGCCCTTTCCATCGCTTTGATTGAGTTTTCTCTCGCCGTCGCTTGGAGACTATTAAGGCGGGTTACCAGTTCCTTCATATAACCATTAAAGGTCAGTAATAAATCTTCCTCTTCGAGTTCGCCTTCTTGCGGCGTGCGCGCTAATCTTCCGAATACTTACCGGAACGTTATGTCCTGAGTGGCCTCACTAACACTGGTGTTAAAATTAAATGTTGCTAAGTCTATATACTCGTCCCAGTCTCTTTTGTTTTTTGGCACAAAAAATTTTAACGTATTCCATCAAGCTGGAATGCGAGTGTTCAAGTTACCCGTTCGACTGCGTGTGAAGCGCTGACGTTTTTATTTGCTTAATTCTAAATCGTTTTGCTACTCTTTTCATTAGTTTGCTAAGAAAATTTGTTCCTTGGTCCGTTAATATTATCCTAGGTGCTCCAAAAACGCAAATGACCTTCCGTATTAGTACGTTCGTGACCGTTGTTGCCGTGATGTCTCCCAGTGGTTCTGCTATCGCCAATTTTGTTAGATTATCTTAAAACGTTAGTACGTACTCGTTGCCATTATCTGTAGGAGATAAAGGACCTACAACGTCCATGGTTAATTTTTCCATCATTACTGTCGGTGTATCCGTGATAACCATAGGAAGTTCTGTTTTTATTCTAACTAATTTCTTTAATTGACAGTAAACATTTTCGCACGAAAGCTTGTATTTCTTCCTTTAAATTTTCCCAATAATAGTTTTGCTTAATTCTTTTATACGTTTTTGTCACGCCGCGGTGTCCCCCGACTATTGACGCGTGAGCGGCTTTTATTATTGTTTCGCGATCTTCCACCAATGGATATTTTATAAGTCCCAAACAAATTATCAGTTTAGTGTGCGAACGAGTGAATGCGTATTTAACAGTTTTATCGCGTCTCGCCATTCCAATTCTTCGATTCTTTCGGTTTTTGCTATACTTATTGATTTCAAGTCTGCTTGTTTTAGGAATGGTGTTAGATTGGTGCACAAAATCTCGATGTTGGGTCGTGTCATGACCGGTTCGATTCGCGCCTCGTCTCGTAGTGGAAGCGCTATATACGCTTTATTATTTACCTGTAATCGCTCGAACATCGGTAATTTTCCCAAAATGTTCAATTGTCTTGCCCCCTCATCGCACGGCTCGGCTTTGAGCGGTTCTCTTTTGGCCTACGCTTTTTTGGTGCTAGGACTGTTATGGCTTTTTTATATTTTGTCCTCTGTAGTCTTCCGCCTCAACGGCGCGTATGCATTGTGTGCGTTGGCGCGGTGTCTTTACCGCGGGCTGGTTTACCTCCTGCCGCGTCATCCACCGAATTGTCACTTTGTGAGTGGTTTATATCTTCAGCCGCCACTATATTTATTGCCCTTTCTATCGGGTTTCTCGAAAGCGCGTCAGCTATGTTCGTTTTTTCTGGTTTGTAGATTATGTTAAATTCGAATTCTCCGAGTAATAGTCTCCATCTGTTAACTCGCGAATTCAGATCTCTATAAGTGCGCAGCCATTGTAGCGCTATATTATCTGTTATAAAGTCAAAACGTTTCCCGAATAGGTATGTTTGATTGCCGATACTAGTGCGTTCGCTTCTTTATTATATGTGTCCAATTTCCTTTCCGCCTCTGTTAACGTGCGTGACATATATGCGACGGGGTGTTCTTTTCCCGGTTCTCCGTTTAGCAACACTGCTCCGAGTGCATACCCTGATGAGTCAGTTACTAGCGTCAACGGTTTATTAAAATCTGGGAATGTTAGGCTTGGCACAGTTTATCGCACAGAATTTCGAACGCCTTTTGTGCTTTTTCGGTCCACACAAATTCTGCGTCATTTTTTAGCATTTCTGTTAATGGTACTGCTATATTTGCGAATTTGTCAATGAATCATCTATAGTAGCCTACAAAGCCTAAGGACTGTTTTATATTATTTTTATTGCGCGGGGCGGGGTATTCTTTTACGGCCTCTATTTTCCGAGGCTCTGGTTTTATACCCGCTTCCTAGATGATGTGCCCGAGGTATGCTACTTCTTTCTTCAAAAATTCGAACTTATCTGCCTCTAATTTTAATACGAGCTCTTTTAATCTTTCGAACAAGTGCCTGATTCGTTCTAAATGTTACTCAAATGAGTCTGAATGAACTATTATGTCGTCCATGTAAATGAAGAGATCGCTACCTGTAAGGCCTGCTAGTGCTATTGCGAGCGCGCGCAAAAATGTCGCCGGCATTGTGCGTAGGCCGAAACTGCCGCGCGTAAAATGATATAATCCGTTCTGCGTGGGGAATGCCGTTTTACGCCTGTGTTCTTCTGCTATCTCTATTTGGTGATAACCCGACTTTAAATCGAACACTGAAAAATATTTAGCTTCCCCTAGTTGGTCGAGGATGTCGAGTATATTTTGCACTGGATATTGATCATTCAGTGTTTTAGCATTGACTTTACTGTAATCGATAACTCATCTGAATTTAACAACACCTTTGGAGTCAGGCTTTTTTGGAACTAAAAAGCACGGGCTGCAAAAAGATGACGTGGATTTTTCGATAATTCCGTCCTTGAGTAGTTCTGCTATTTGTCTTTCCTGTCCTTCTCTCTCCTCGGGTGAGCGTCGATAAGGCTTAGTCGATACCGGTACTTCGTCGATTGTAGGTATTGTTAATTTAAGTAGCGGTGTTTTCGACAGTCGTTTCCCTTCTACATGAAATATATCGTGGAATTCTTTTTTTCAGAAATATGCTCCAAGCGTAGTTTCTCAGACACCTTCTTTATCCTGTCACTATTTATGGTTGGGACGGGTTGACAGTATACGCAAGTTACTACCCGTTCGTTCTGCAGGTCCCTCCGCGATTTGTCAGTCGTGCGCCTTTTCTAAAATGCCGTGAAATTTCGCCTCTCGCCATGTACCCAGCCTAATTACGTCCAATATATTTTCTAGTGCTACCCTTGTACCTTCCAAGCTGTACCCGGTTAGGCTGTTGAGGCTTAAGATTATGCTTATTGATTTAGTTTGCATATTAATAATAATCTCCTCCACCTACACTTCTTTTTTTATGACCCGTTCCGCGTCTCTCAGGATTAGATCCAGTTTAAGTACGCTTTCTTTTTCTGTTAAATGTTCTCTCCCCGTTTTCTCGAGATCGTTTAATTTGTTACTTCGATTCTGTTCTAAAATTGTTTTTATATATCCGATTTCGTCCTTACTTTAATTTAGATTTTTGGCTTTGCCATGATTTAGTCCCTGATTTAGTTTTTCTTCCGGATTTAGTCCCTCAATCTTTGCCCGATTTCTTTCTCGGATTAGCTCCCGATTTTGTTCTTGATTTAGATATTTGTTATTCTCGATTTTGATTTGAATTCGCCCTTGATTTAGAATATTCTCTACATTTTCTCCTTGATTTAGATTTTTTATTTCGCCGATTTTATCTCGTTTTCGTTTTTGATTTGGCTCCTTGGTTTCGATTTGATTTTGCCTTTAATTTAGAATATTTTCTCCATTGTGAACGCGATCGTCTGCTCTCCGATTATTAAGCAATTATTTTTGTAATCGATACTTGCTCCCGATTGTACGAAAAATTCGCATCCCAACAGTCCGTTTTCTTTTATTGGAAAATCGTTGTTCACTAAATGAAATTCTATTTTAAAATGCGTGAAGTATAATGTGATTGTACCGAGCGTATGCGCCTCTTAATTTAATTATAGTGTTTTCGTTAATTTGATTGTAGGTGATTTTGCGCACAAGCTGAGTTTTACTTCGCTGATACTTATTGTTGTTCGCAGCAGTTGAATGCCAGCGTCGGGCGCGGCCTGCTTTCGGTCGTTCGTCCCGCACCCTGATACGATTGACTCGCTTCGTTTCCCTGTGTTTCGCACATTTTATTGGTATATTCTCTCTTTTTACATTCTGCTATAAAGTGGCCCTCTTTTTTGCAGTAATTGCATGTGGGTTTTTCGGCGCGCGCATTTTTGTTCGAGAAAGTTACTCTTTGTCTGTGAATATTTTGTTAACCTTGGTTTCGGGGCGTAGTCCACGGAGGGAGTTGGTTCCGATATGGCGTCTGTCTCGCATTCTGCCTCGTGCTATTGTCAGGCCCCTCCCTTGGGTTCGTTTGCGGTCGGACTGGTGATCTCAAGGTTTCGTTATTCGGAATCTGATTTCTGGAAATTTTTTTTAATCGCCTGCTGCAAGTTAGTTAGTTATTAGTTAGTAAGTTAGTTATTAGTTGTTGACATTAGACAGTCAAATAATTAGTTTGTCCAGGTTCGAGCAGATCTTGATGAACAATACCCTTCCAACCCCACCAAACACTCAGCAATACCGTCCTTTGCGTCAATACGGACTTAGCAACTGTTTGTGAAGTTTCTCCGGACTTCAACCACGATCTCTTTTGCACATTATTGTCGTACGTAATCCATTTTTCATCGCCTGTAATTATATGTTTCAAAAATGTCTTGAATTCGTTTTGTTTCAGCAGGTATTCACAAATAAAAACTCGGTTCATTAAATTTTTTGACGTAAATTCGTATGGAACCTAAGTATCGAGCATTTTCTGTATTCAGTCTTATGTAAATGGTTTAAAACTGTTTTATGATCAATTTTTAGTCTCATAGCGATGTCACGAGATGAAATATGTCGGTCTATCTAAATTTTTTCAAGAATTTCATCGACTTTTTCAACAGTTGTTGACCAGGGCAAGGTTTATCAGTAGATAGGCTATAGGCGTACTAAATCACCACCTCTCCTCTCAAAGTGTTTTGGTACTTGATAAAAAAGGAGGGATCCCCTCCTTCTCTCTCTCTAAAATACTAAAACATCCTCTCTCCTCTCTGAGTGTTTTAGTACCTGATGAGAGAGTAGGATAATTTTTCCTCTCTCCATTATGTTTTGGAATGCCTATAACTTGTTCTACTTTTTTTTTTAATTTTTTGCTTCCTCCTGGTGGAAGCTTTGTAATAGTAAAATTTTGAGTTTCTTCAAAACTTCTAGAAAATACTTTTTGGTGTGTTAGAAGTTCAAATCAAGTGTTTTTAGAAAATGTCCGTATGGATGTGTGTGTGCATATATGTATGAATTACGTAATATTTCTGGAACTACTCTGTCAATATCAATAAAATTTGACATGCATATATATTTTGTGACTTAGCAAAACCGGCGAAACTATTTTTTTTCTCTAGCTCCGTGGCCCCGAATCCACGATACTATTATTTTTATGAACGTTTCCGAATCTTCTCGCTATCTCGGAGGAGGTTCCGTCGGATCGCCCTAAATCGGGATATTCAGGGTGATTATAAAAATTACACGCGAATTCGCTTAAACTCTTCCTTTATTCACTCTCTCTCTCCAACTTATAAAATTCCGCTCTCCACGCGACAATGCGCCTCTCCCGACTCTCCACGCTCGCTCTATCTCTCTCGCCTCACACACGCTCGAAACTCTCTCGCGCGCTCGGCTCGACTTGTCCCGACGAAGTCGGTAAGGCAGCGCTCTGTCGTCTTGGCCACGACGCCACGCGCCATTCGCCTGCCTCAAAATCGGTTCTGAGCGACTCTCGCACTTCTTCCGATTCTCTGCGGCTTTTTTCGCGATTCTACTCGTGTCTTCTCCTACGACTTCTCTCGCGCAATTTTTTTTTTCTCTCTCTCTCTCTCTCTCTCTCTCTCTCTCTCTCTTTCTCTCTCACACACTCACGGACATGATTTCGGCGCTCTGTCGCAGCAGAGCTACATTTCGCGTTCGCGATCACGCATTCCTTGAATTCTCTCCACGATGCTCTCTTCTTCTCCGACTCTCACAAACAAAATCATACGCGCATTAATAATTGCAAAACGTAATTATTACTCTCTCGAAAAAGGCGGCCTTGCGACAGACAACGTACCGTAACAATTTTCGAATTCTAAATTCGGGAAAAAACAGTGATTTTTTATTGTCTCAACTATATTTTTTATGGACATTTTTTGATTGTTGAAAAACATTATTTTGCGTTTTTTTCAATCATCCCATTATTACAAACAACTCAGCTATAATGCATTTGAAAGAGAAAAACAGTATCCACTTTCCTTGTTTGGTCCTCGGAATCGACCGCTTTGTTCGGCAGATAAAATGAAAAAGGTCATTTTTTTTTAAATTTATATCTCTGAAACTAAACATCATAACCTCGCAAAAAAAATCATGTCGATGGGTCACATATCAAACTATATCCCAATCAAATTTCAAGTGATTCGACTACTTGTTTTTTTAGTAATAAATCGAAAACTGAAAAAATGAATTTTTTTGTGCCTTGATTACGGACGCAAAAAGGCCTGATTGCACTTGAGATTTCGGGAAAAAGTAGATATTTTATGTTTTGGCTAAGTTTATTGCACAGCTTTCAAACTCCTATGGTTTGTAATATATCGTAAGATATAAGGTTTCAATTTTTTTGAAAATTTTTTAATTTTTTATATCTCCAAAACAATGTACTTAAATGCTTCAAAATGTTCTTTAGCGAGCAACCTATCTAATGAATAGCCTGTTTTGATGGTTGGTTTGGTTAGGAACATATGTAAACATGAGTGAATTTCCGTGAAAAAAAATTGACGACATCGGTGTTAATATTCTATAATAAAAAAACAGAGGGTCTGCAAACTTTTAGACAATGAACTATCCAAAACTTATATTAAATTATGTATCAAAAGCCGCCGTATACATTGGCAAGCAGATATATAGATATATTAAAACAGTACGTTATTTATTGGACCTATAAATTTAGTTGGAGTAAGCTACGTGCCAATGAATTGGCAGCGGTTTTTTAAAATTTTTTTTATTTTACTTTACAGTTTATGCTTATAGAACAATTTCATTTAAATAAATAAAGCAGAAATAAAGGTGAGAGAGTTATCCCATATAAAATACTAAATAAAAAATAAAAACTCCAATAATTAGCTGACGACGTTTCGTTGATTTGGTTTCCAACCTCTTCAGATCAATAATTCCAAAAGTCCCATATTATGATAAATTATTAAGAGGAAAATTCCTCGAGTCACAGTCAAGTGCTACATATTTGTTATATATATATATATATATATTTGAGATATGTAATAGACACACGGCACTCCTGCTTTATTTATTTGTCAATATGGAGAGCAAGAAACATAATTATTGTAATTTCATTTAAAGTTGTGCAATGCACAGGTCGTCTTATAGCTTAGCTTATGATTTATGCATAACTGTGACGCACTTAAAATATGGTTTTAACTGATAGCCATACTGTTTGATGTTGTGAACAGGAAATTAGAATCGTTAAAGCCATTTCTGCTTTTATGCACTCATGGCAAACATTTTTGATACGTCATGTAAAGCATGACGAAGCAAGTTTCCAATTTAAGAGTAGTCATATCCATCCGTTTTCCATCTGATGCCATTATAATTATGTTTGAGCCAATTGTTTTCCCTTTGCATTTTATCTGAGAGTGTTTTCCATGAGAAAGGATTTATGAACGATAGAACAACAGGATCACTATTTTTCCTAAGAGGTATGATTGCTAATTCCTTTAGAATATAATCTTCTCCGGTTTGCTTTAAACCAGTAATGTCTACTGCATATTCCATTTTTCAGTGCAGCCTTGACGAGCTTCTTGACATCCGCACTGATAGAATTGTACTAAACGATACAATCGTCTAAGATCAGACAGTAGGCTGAAGTGTTAGCAGGAAAATCTTTTTAGCCTCAAACTCTAGATATACATCGACTGGAGCGCTCTTGAGAGATTCGTTTTGTCGTAAACAGTTAATAACTACGAGTGGTGCAAAATTGAGAAACGAAGACTTTGTCAGCAGTGGTTGTGGATCTTTTCCATAGTAGGATTTTTGAAAATAAGCGTGCATATCCTAGAGAATGGCAAATTGATTTTTAGCTATGTCGAGATTCATATTGTTGTATGGATAATATTGTACATTCAAGAAAAGTTTCATATTACTCAACTCACAATGGTTGAATCGACTGGCATTTGCAGTTCTCGATGATTTTCTCTTTGTTTGTAGTCCAAGAATCACAAAACATGATTTTTCCAATTGATTTGATATTTTCACAGTTCAGACGTGTTTAGTAGTGCTTGCGGGAAAAAGATATTCAAATACAATAGTTCCAAGAACGGAAACACATGGAGATAGGATATCCGTACCAATAAAATTCAATAGCTGGATTTTTTGTTTATCAGATGCAACAACATATGGTATCAACCACTCTATTTTTGATACTTTCACATCGTAATATTCATAAGTAGTTACACCAGATGCTACGGTACCTTCCTGGATTATTATGGTTAAGTAGCTTCTCGATCTTGTAAGAATGAGCTTATGGTTCATATTAACTATAATCTTTTTATAGTCCTCTGCAAAACCCAAGATCATACCTAGTGGGATCGTAACGTCAAAATTTCCCTTCTTATCTACGACCGATTTGATATCATCTTGAATACCAAGTCAGCCTGCATTCTCCAGCATATCATTCTGATTTATATTAAATGAAATCAATCCTTTCATAACACTTCTCAGTCCAACATTTTTACTTTTACCTATCTCCACAGCATTAATCTCAAAAAGAATTTTATCAAACAGATAACAAATGGCATTGTTGACAAATTTAGTTTAAGCAATTACTGCTGATCCACCTTTTACTCGCAATTTTCTACATATATTGATAGAACTACGCGATGGTAAAAGACATAGATCTCGATTTTGGATAGAAATATGAATTTCATCGCTGTTGTCAAAGTTTAATGATGAGTATGGTTGATGTGCGTGTACTTCGTAATGAGCAATAGACTCATCGAATACTACAGCTGATCGAATGCTCAGAATTTCGTCCATTTTTCTGGAAGCAGCAAAGAATTATGCCCGTGAATTTTTTCCGCGAACTTTTAGTCCTAGATTTTTCAGAATACTAGTTGCATGATAGCTGATTTATAAATAATCCTGAATTGTAAACGATGCCCATTATGCAGATTTGATTTGAAGTCTAATAGTGATTTCCTCTTCTCAAAAATTCACTAAATTTCCATCATGATCGACCATTTGAATTTGTAGATGATCTATGTACTAAACACTGACTGGTAGATATATGACGTGTAATGGATCTTCTATGATTTTATATCCCGGAGGCACTCTGGGAAAAAACTCATAGATTATATGAACTTGCTTATTATTGATATAAGCACCTCCAGTAATATTGCACTCAACTCCGAGTGCATTGATTCTCAATATTTTCACTGGTAAATTAGAGCTGTGTTAAATGTTTTCTTCATGAGTGCGAGAAGCAAAGCCAAGGAGACGGCCTATGGAATCGTAAGGTGTGAGATCTATCGGATGACTGCAGAGAATTTCACTTCTAAGAGTATTGTTGTTAGCTTTCAAAGAGAATTCGATTCCTTTGGATTTCAAAGTTGCTTGCAAAAATTGATTAATAGCATAAATCTCATAACTGTCAGTATAAATATTAATAATAATATCTCCGTTTAAATACAGTATATTATTTTAGAGCAGAGTTAAATGATAAAAGTTCAACTAAACTCAAGACAAAATTTATATGCCTCAGTAGTTTAATCGAAGGAAAATATTGCGCTTCTAAGAGAGATGAGTTTTCTGAAAGACTCAGAGTGAAGCTATCTTCCACTACTGATCGGAAGATAATGATTTTATTCGAGATGATGATTTTATTCATTAGATATGAAGAAGCAGAATATACACTTATACTCTTCACATAGTAATTTTCATGCAAGTATATGCGAACGATTCAATAGAACGTTAAAAAATGCAATGTGGATAGATTTCAGCAAAAAAGGAAGCTATAAATGGTTAGATATTCTACCTAACTTGCTCAAAGCATACAATTTGAGAAAACATGTGACGACAGGAATCGAGTCTGAAAATGTTACACAGGCAAATGAGCAAGAAATCAAGAAACGTTTTCCAAATAAAATGTCGCCAGTGAAAAAACTGAAATTCAAAGTAGCAGATAAAGTACAAATAAGTAGGATAACAAATTTTTTGAAAAAGGTTACACGCTAAACTGGTTTACGAAAATTTTTACAAAAACTCGAGTTGTAGAAACAGATCCAGTAACTTACCACCTCAAATATTATCATGATAAACCCGTCTCTGGTGGCTTTTATAAAACTATGTATCTGGGAATTTATTTAGTAGAAAAAGTTTTAAAGAAAAGTGGTAAACGCGTATATGTTAAATAGTTAGGATTTAATGACAAGCATAATAGTTGGATAGATAAAAATGAGATTGTATGAATTGTCTAGGATATAAATAAATAAGAAAAACAGTAACTGTGTTAAATGCTGTATTTATGCTTTTTTGATACTTTTTGATACTTTTTTTATACTTTTTTAATACTTTTAGGTACAGAAAAACTTATATGGTAGGTGAATAAAAATGTTGCATACATTTTGACTAATTCTTTACAAAAATGTTTAAGGACATTTAACATGAGTTTCATTAAAACAAAATGATCGTGCAGAGCTGTATTGATATGTATGCAAATATTAATACTATCTATTATAAACTTCCTTATTAAATACTGAGAAAAAAATGGTTTGTAAAATGCTTTAAAATTGGACTTATAGTAATTCTAAAGACTCTGTGTCTATATTACATCTTGCCTTCCACATATTCCAATAAGTTTTCTCTGGAAAGTGTGTGTACCTGGGTCGCCGTCTCTACCTGCGCGAGGATCGCAATCAACTTGCGCGAGGATCGCGGACGGTCTCGAAACGCTCATCACTTCTTCTTACTGGTCCTTGATGTTTTTTTTAATATTAGATTTTAACAAAAGAAATAATAAGTTTAATATTTATCAGAAAAAGTAATAAAAATTTGCAAATCTGAACCGTAGATCCGAATTCAGATTTGGAATAAATTGATTTTACTTTAAATAATATAAAAAGAAAATTGTTTTTAAATGAAATAAATAATAATAATAGTAGTAGGTTCGGGATTGTGGGTAATGGATATGCAAAGCAATAATTATAAACTCTTGTTTATACTCAAAATATTGTGTATATTAACGAAAATAATTTAACATAAGAATAATGCCTAATTTTGCTATTATTCTTTTTGAATGAAGTTTAAATACAATTTTCTTTGTTTTTATATGAAAGCTTTTATAATGTTATTATCAATTATTATTATATTCTACGCTTAATATAATAATAATTGATAATAACATTATAAAACGCTCTATGATGCCGGAGCTCTACCACTGAGCTAACGTCTTCGATGCATTCAGACGTTATGCATCGTAGTACGGCTCGGCGGACTCGTCTCACCACTTGCGTTGCAGACGTGCGCGTCTGTGACAGCCCTCTCTCATTGTATTCCTACTGAATTAATGTCTAGCCACTTATGGGAAATACAAGATTTTTTCTGAAGGATAAAGAAAGGTTGTCCTTTCCCTTTCTTCTCAAAAAAGCTACCAATGGTCGGTGTAGGAGGTATAGGATCAAAAAGAGAGACCAATATGGGCACACTACGGTTTCTTAATTGCTTGAAGAGAGGGAATATAAGGGAGGGGCATTAACCTACCACCGATTTTTTTTTAGAACACAGAGAAGGGACTTTTACACACTACGGTTTCTAGCTCACTATAGGCATTCCAAAATATATAAAAGAGAGGAGAGAAATATCCCACTCTTTTATCGGGTACTAAAACACTTTGAGAGGAGGGGAGTAGTTTTAGTATGCGGGAGAGAGGGAGAACTATCCCACTCTTCCATCGGGTACCAAAACACTTAGAGAGGAGAGGGGGTGTTTTAGTATGCCTATGTTCTGGTATACCTAAAGCCTGTCTAGTTTCATCTTTAAGATCGAAGTTACCGGAACGAAATCGAGCAAACCAATTCTGACACTGGTGTTCACTTAAGCACTCATGACCATAAACACTGCACAATTTTGGATGAGCCTGCGCTGCAGTTTTCACTTTTCGGAAGTAGAAAAGCAAAATGTGACGAAAGTGTCCTTCTGGAATCACCATTGTCAAAGCGCAATAATTTTTGACTTAGTAAATGAATGACGCTACTTTGTACTCTAGAATATTTTATAGACTTAAAACTCTTAAACATGCTATAGTGTGGCTTCATTAAATAAGTATTACTATAGATATCTTTAACGCCACCTATTAAGAAGAATCGAAATTATTTTTTCCCCAACACAATAAAATTTTTTGTTCATACAATTACAAAAACAAAGAATTCTAAATTTAAGTAGGAGATAATGTAGAATTGGGTAAGGAAAGCAGATTTTTAAAAAGGGTTATACACCTAACTGGTTTGCTGAAATATTAATAGTAAGTAGAATAGCTGCAACGAATTCAGTAACCTATCATCTTGAGGACTGTCAGGATACGATGTGACAGCAAGTGTGCATTAAAATAATATTTTAGCAAATTGTATCCTTTTTTTTAATAACCACTAGTCAGCTGATCATATCTCACATGCTGAACTATAATGCTTGATGCTTGACATATATAAAATTGATTTCACTACATGTATTAACGTATATTTATGCCCTAGAAATGCTTATCAACGGTAAACTGTTAGACAAAGTGACGGTTTTAGTAGGTTCGTTGGGTCAACCATAATTAACTGTTGGGTTATTTTCTTCCAGGGTGAAAACTAAACTTATATTTGCTAACATTTTACCTTGTAAAAGGTGTTTACAAAATACCTAGTATTGTCACGTGTGTACACACGTCACGGGTTTCGAATTATTATAAGAAGACGAGTAGAAGAGTGCAATGCGGTGGCGGCCGTGGCGCGACGACAGAGTATCTGCCTTTCAAGCCAGAGGATCTCGGTTCAAGCCCGGGGTCCGTCACTTTTTTGTTGCACTCTTCACTTGTAACAGTATGCATATTATTTTTTCTGTTCATCCCAGTCCTGCGATCAGGTGAAACTGTTTACCTCTGGGAGTTTTTCCATTCGTGGGATTCGTGAAAATTTTTCTTTTTTAATTTTTTTATATTTTTTTCTCACCGCCTGACGCTCGTCGCACCGACTGGAGACACAACGGCGTAAACGTGCGTAACTCGTAGATTGGGATTGCGAGACACACGCACACACACGCGCGCTCGACTCTAGCGAGCGAAATTTGTTGCTGTAGTGTGCGCATAAAACAAGATCAGAAGAAACCCAGATAATGTCAAACGGCACAGAATACGAAGTTGGGGACTGGGTGTTGAATCTCAGCACAGGAGAACTGCGTCAGACATTGTCGAACCTACGACTAAAGCAAGACGGCACTACACAAGACCAGTGGGTGCGACTGCACAAATGGCTAATGGGCGCGTACGAGCCGTCGGACTTCGAGCCGACGGGCGGATTAGACACCGCGGCAATTAAGCAAGAGCGAGTCGAGAGCCGCAGGGCGTTCCTGGAGACGACATGCGAAGAAGAGAAAAAAGCTGGTGTCACCCCACACCCACTAGAACAACTGATGTCGGATCAAGTAGCCCAGGAGAGGCTACAAAAAACATTGGATAACACCACCGAAGAAAACGTCAGCGCTCCAGAAGTCGCACACGCAGAAGTCGAACCGAACAACGACGACTACAAGGACTGCATCGCAGGGGTGGACGGGCGAGAATATTTGATGCCGCCCGGTATGGTGGAGTACATGGAGAAAATGCAGCAGACAGTGAAAAGTCTGCAGGAGCAGGTGAGCCAGCTCGAGCAGGAGCGCTCGGAGGCGCGCGCTTCCAAGCACCAGAACGGACGGCGAAGCAAGACATCTGCCGCCAAGAGTTACGTTCAGCGACGCAACAGATTTCGAGACGTCCATCTCGGCAACAGGTGCGATAGGCGCAACTCCCAGAAGCAGGTGGAGAGAATGGCTCGAAACAGCAGAGAGAAACCCGCCAGCACTAAACCGAAGCACGTCGAGAACATTCGTGCGAGATATCGTGACGATAGTGCGTAAATGGGAGTTGCGATTTTCTGGAAGCATGACGGAGAGAATCGACAGGTTTCTAGAACGCCTGGAGTCAAATATGAGGCTGGCACAGAGGCATAGAAAATGAAATCACTGCCACACGTGTTCACGGGTGTTGCGGCAGAATGGTACGAGTATAATAAAGAATATTGGAAGAGCTGCGAAGAATTTCGAGCGGCGGCTACGACGTGGTACGGGACGAACAGGCGCTTCCAACAGCGCCTGGCCTCCGACACCGAAAATCGATACCAAGGCGCGCACGAGCCAGTGTGCGACTACGTGACGTGCCTCGGTGGAATGATGAAAGAAATGAGGCCTCATCCAGGTTTGGAAAAGCAGTTAGATTTGCTACACAAAAATTTAAAACCAGAGTTACAAAAACTAACACTACGCATGAAATGCTCCGATTGGAATAGCTTCCGAGAAAAAGCAGAAGAAGCGGAAACCGTATTGGCAAGCAGTCAAGAGTACCGCGCGCCACCGCCACTCGAACAAACCATGCTAGCTTCGCTAGCATACCTATCACCGACGAAGCGAAAAACAACCACGACACAGCCGAAAGTCGCAACAGTCGAAGTCGCACAGTCGATTGACGGGAACACAGAACTAGCGGAAATGTTCAGCCGAATGCTAGACGAAAGGCTAGCGAAGTTCGAGAAAAAGATAAAATCAGAAGGCGAGCACAGCAACAGAAACGAGCATAAAAAACACAGCACGCATCATAACAAGCACCAGGGCAACAAGCCGAAGAACGAGGCGCTGTGTTATAGGTGCAACAAACCCGGACACTTTAAGCGAGATTGTCCGGAGGGAAAAGAAGAAGCGAGCGCGTGAGCTCGGTCGACACACGCTCGCAAAGCACCAAGAAGACCGAGAGGACGGTGAGTAGGAGCGAAAGCCTTACAGTCACCGGGGCAGAGGTAAAACCAGCCTCTGTGGTACGAGCTTCAAAAGCGGAAAAGAGGAGTGCATGCTTCGAAGAAAAGCCTTGTAAGCTAGTCGGGCTCTAACTAGCTGCTTGGAACTCTAGCCCTGGGAACGCTCCGGCGTACTGTATGGTTGGCCAATGCCAAAAACGAGTGGGTCGTTTAGAACGTGGTAGCATGCTCAGTACGCTCCGGCGGAAACGTTTGTGAACTCTCTACTGGGAGGATAAAATCAGTACCACGGGGTTGGGGAGCCGCAGGACAGGTGTCCTGTCCCGGCAGGGTAAAGGACTCGTGGTGGCAGTGGTTGCCCGCATGCTGGGCAGAGAGTTTTCTCTCGATGTGTGAGTTGCAAGTGCACAACTCGGGTATTGACCTGCAGAGTCATGAGGGATTAGATGGGTCCCGCCGCCCATCCGAGCGACAGGATGACTTTCCCACTGTATGTCACCAGAGATCGGTAGGCCATCGAATGTAAACGCTTGCATTCTTCGGTAGCGTTGGCCGAGCGTATCTCGTCCCCGCGCCCCATGGGGGCCTGTGTGGGGAAGCCTAGTTCATAGCCCACACTTAAATAACTGGATTAAATGTGAGCAAGAACAGCTGGCGAGGAGGATGAGGCAGGTCAATGTACGCAGTTACACAGAGAATCTGGCAGAAGTGAGCGAGAGACGGACGACGTAATCGACTCGATTCTGGAAAGTCAAGCGGGAAGGGGAGATAACCTCCCAGGCGACGAGTATAATCTCCAGGAGAAACGCTGGTGGATGGAGGCAAGGGTCAGAAGTTTCCGATTCCGCGCCTTATATGATAACGGCGCATCTCGTGTATGCATGGGTCCGATCGGACTGCAGCTAGCGAGCGCGCTGGGACGGCAGCTGATGCCGAGCCACGGCCGCGGTGCCAAATCAGTAGACGGTAGCTACACGAAGATCGTAGGCTACGTCTAGCTACCCTTCAGAGTCGGTAATGTTGAGAAGGAAGTTCGCGTGCCGATAATACCGGACCTTCCAACAGACTGCATTGTCGGCGTCAATTTTATGCTAACATTCAAAGCAGTGTTAGATCCCACAACATCAAAACTGCACTTCAAGGAGAGCAAAGAATACGTCAATGTAGAGCTGGCAGCGATGGAAGGAAGTGCGCTAACTCTAGCCTCCATGGGGCTAGCAGACGTAGAAGAGCAGCAAAGAGAAGCGCTGCGAATGCTCCTCGACAAAATTATTTGCCCAGAGACAGGGGAAATAGGATGCACGAAGTGGATAGAACACCACATCGAAGTGCAGACCACGAGGCCAATAAAGCATAAATATTTTACGTTTCCAGAAAAATAGAGGAGGAAATGCACGAGCAGGTAAAAGCCATGCTCGCTGCAGGAATAATCGAACCATTGAACAGTGCTTTTGCGAGCCCAGTGGTCATGGTGAGAAAAGCGAACGAAAAATATCGCTTTTCCGTCGACTTTAGAAAAGTCAACGCGATAACGAGAAACGATGTTTACCCATTGCCACAAATTAATGCAATACTGAGAAAATTACAACAAGCGCGCTACATTTCTACTATCGATTTTAGCAGCGCATACCATCAGATACCGCTGAGCGAAGAGAGCAAGAAGTACACAGCATTCACGGTGCCCGGAATGGAATTTTTCAGTTCAAATGCCTGCCTTTCGGCTTATCAGAAGCGGGAGCTACGTTTCAGAGGCTGATAGACAATGTAATCACGCCAGAGCTGCAGCCGCACGCCTTTGCGTATTTAGACGACATGATTGTCGCATCTGAGACTTTCGAGGATCACGTTAAAGCCCTCGAACGGGTATTAAAAAGAATAAAGGAAGCAGGGTTGACTGTCAACAGAGAGAAGAGCGTGTTCTGCAAGGAAGAGGTGAAATACCTCAGCGTCCTCGTAAACAGGGACGGCTTCAGGCCAGATCCGGAGAAGATCGCTCCGATAATTAATTTGCCACAGCCAAAAAATTTAAAACAGCTGAGGCGTTTCCACGGCATGGCATCGTGGTACAGGCAGTTTCTAGAAGGCTACGCAGCGTTAACCGAACCACTGACTCGGCTGACGAAGAAAGATCAGCCGTTCGTATGGGGAGAAGAACAGCAGTCAGCGTTCGAGGCGATAAAAGCTCTTGTCGCCTCGGCACCAGTACTGCATTGCCCAGATTTTAATAAACAGCTCGTCATACAAACCGACACGAGTGATACAGGGCTCGGTGTTGTACTGACACAAAAGACGGGCAGGAGCGAGTTCTCGAATTCGCCAGCCGAGTGCTCACGCCGGCTGAAAGGAATTATTCAGTCATCGAGCGAGAGTGCCTAGCCGTACTGTTCGTGGTGCGCAAGTTCTGCCAGTACATAGAAGTCTATGAATTTAAAGTAATTACAGATCATAGTAGTCTGAGGTGGTTGTGCAATCTGCGCAATCCAACAGGTAGACTAGCTCGCTGGGCACTCGAACTACAAGGGCACAAATACACGATCGAACATCGGAAAGGCGCCGATCTGCTGGTATAATAGCCGGTTTAAAGCAGTCAAGGAGAAGCCAGAAAATTTTCCAGAGTGGAAAATTGTGGGGGGGGGGGGGCGGATGTACAAGTACAGGCCGGATCCTGACATCACAGGTGCCATGGGTGACGACGACGATGCTTGGAAACTCGTCGTCCCGGCGGAAAAACGACTGCAAGTGCTGCAAGAATGTCACGATCAGCAGACGGCTGGACACTTCGTCCGCGAGAAAACTTTCAAGAGAGTGACAGAGAAATATTTCTGGCCGAGAGTATATCAAGACGTAGCGAGATACGTACAACGCTGTCGTCTGTGCCAACTGGGAAAAGTGGAACAGCGCTCGCCGCAAGTATTTATGGGCAAGCGCGTAGTGCAAAAACTATGGCAATGGGTGGCAGGGGATATAATGTGCCGCTTCCCAAAGTCAGCCAAAGGCCACGAGTATGCACTAGTCTTCCAGGATCTATTCACTCGGTAGATAGAGTGCATACCTCTCAGAAAAGCAAATGGCAAGTCGATACTCGCAGCACTGAAAGAGAGAGTCATTCTGAAATTCGGAGCGCCCGAAATTTTCCACTCTGATAACGGCACCGAATTCAGAAATAAAACGATAAATGAGTACTTGGCAGCTCAAAGCATTCATCACTCGTACTCGCCGACGTACCATCCACAAGCTAACCCGGTTGAGCTGGTGAACCGCAGGATAAAGAGTGAGATCGCTGCGTACGCAGAAGAAAATCACAGAGCTTGGGATGAACACCTCAGTGAGATCGCGTTCTCATTTAACACCACGGTGCATGAAGCTACAGGCGTCTTGCTCACAATGATGAATTTCTTTCCGCTTAGGGCTAGAGAAGATCAAGAAGCGGCGAAACAGGGAGCGGTGGGCGAGTGGCAAGCTCGCCTCGCCAAGTTACCGGCTTTATACGAGCGAGCAAAAACCCTGTCTGGGGAAGCGCAAGACCGCAACGCGGCATATTTTGACGCGCGTAGCAGGGCGGCGACCTTCAAGGTCTTCTCCGCATAATCATTAGGGAGACGGACGACTGGGAAGTCGACCTTTTCGAACGGTTCGACGCCTATCTCCTAGCCGCGGGCTCGTGGGCCGACCCAGAGAGTGTGGGCCCAGCAGATCGAAGATCAGCGAGAGGACCAGGCGGTCCTTGCTGGAGCTCGGCGACGGAGGCAAGACCGTCGCCGATCTCTCGAAGCGAAAGGGCGCAAGGCGCAGGAGCGTCTCGACCGGCTCCGTGCTGAGCGCGAGCGCCTCGAGGAGAAGGCGCGCGCCGAGCAGCAGACCAAACGCAGAGCGCAAGCTCGCCTCGCGCGTGCGCGCCACGAGCAAGAGGTGGCTCGACAGAAGGAGCAACAGCGCGCGGAATATTTACGGAGGAGAAGAGCTGAGGAACCGCGTTGTTACGTGTGCGGCCACCCGGAAGTGAAGCGCTCCCACCAATGCCCAGATTGGAAGCTCCACAAGGAGATTCTGTCGACGACACCTCCCGACCACAAGAGAAAGCAGTGAAGTGGCAGACGGAGATGGGTGGATTGTGTATGGTTGGAGGGAATAAACAGTACCTCGGTTTCCCACAGTCATCATGTTTTCTTTCATCAACGTCCCCTCCTACCTTATCATTACCCCATTTACAGTTTCATCGAGTCATCGCTTCACCGCTTCACCTACTGGAAGAAGTACCCGCGCCATCGTCATCCGGTACCTCGGGAGCACTCCAGGAGCCCGTCACTGATTCGACCGAGAGGGACGCCTCCCGGTCACCGAGGGCCTTCCTCGTCAGCAGCCGACAGACATGCAGCGGCCCAGTCATCCATGCGCGCGTCAACTGTTGTAAGGCATATCAATTATGGCGTGATTTATGACTAACCGAATCGGCTGTAGACGCCGAGGCCGAGGCTCGCTGCCACCAAGTCATCGGCTCGTCTCCAGTGCAAACCGCGGGTGCGAACGCGTCCTCTCGCAACGCGTAATCTCTTTGTAATGATATAGCACAGAATATAACCATCTCTTTATTATACACGAATGCATGAGTGTTTATTCCGCACCCTTGTCGCGTCCTTCCGACGAACCCGGGACGAGTAAGCCGGTTACATCTCGGCGCGGTTACAGAACGCGCTCCTGACCGGAGACTCTGCATGCGAAGAAAGCGCGGCGAGCTTCGCACGCTCATCGAGGTAACCCGGCAGCATAGCGCGGGGTACAAACGGCTAACGTCCGTTGCCGACCCCAGCCTCATCGAGGGATAGCCGTGCGGTAATAAGAGAAGAGTGGTCAATCCCCCTCGTTGACGCGACAGCATCTTCGCGGCTGGCGCGCTAAAGCCCAGTTACCCCGTGACAATACTAATACTCTGAAAATATTACGAGTCAAATAAATAAAAATAAAATTAAAATAACTTTTAAGTCATTTATAATCCAATAAAATTATTCTGCGCAAAATAACGAAGTCTAATCTAAAATTTTCGAATCAGAATAATGCTACTAGTATTTTGGGACACTGGGACATTCCTGTTTCGTGTCCAAGTACTGAAACATAAAACCGCTAAACATTCAATTCATTTTCAGCCTCTTCGGTTAATTTAAATCTCCTGTTTTTGATTTGTACGATTAACTAAATTAATATTATTAATAATATCACTATTGATAGTTATTAAATATTTATAACTATAAAAAATGATTTTTTTATAATAATTTAAGGTACCTATGGCAGCAGATACTCAAGAAGCACGTGCAGTATATAGTGGCTTTTTAAATTGTGGACTTAGTGCGCAGCTTGGTGATTCTCTTCATGCTATAGGTTTATCTAAAAACCGTTTAAGTCCGTTTAATGCGGAGTCTTCCGAGCCACTGTTTTATAATAGCAGACCAAATCACAATACAAGATACAGGTAGAGTTATATTTTATGATTTTGTCTTTTACGTAGATTACAATTATTAATAGTAAATACTAGGGGGGTACCTCCCTGCTAGCTTCGCTCGCAAACCCCCTAATTTCAATTTTCGTTTTTAATTGTGTAATTTTATAATTTCGAAATCTTCTCATTACGATTTTGCAATAGAAATAAAAACTATTATTTTAATAATACGATCGATTGTGAAATTGTAAATGTTGATAATTCTATGGTAGTAGCCTATAATCCGACTCTTTAAAAAAAATACCATTGTCACATAAATACAGAATATTGTGCTTCAATTATGAGTATCAAATACTTATACAAATATTTACACAAAGGTCATGATAGAGCTTTGATTAGAATACAAAATAAAAAGATTCAAACTCTTTAGTGCATAATGAAATTACAAATCCTGTAGAAAAAGAAATTTAAACCCTTTGTTATATGATGAAATTACAAATCATGTAGACTGTAGATACTTAAGCCCTGTGAAAGCCGTATGGAGAATACATGAATTACTTATAACTGGAAATTCACATACTGCAATACTCTTAGCTCTTCATATGCCAGGCCAACAACCAATAAAATTTGATGAAAACAACATAGATTTAAGTGCATTAAACTGTGAAACGACACTTACAGCGTGGTTCAAAATGAATAAAACAGATGATTATGACTGAAAATTTGTTTAGCTAATATACCACAGCACTGTCACGTCGTGCGATTTTTTTTTATTTTTCAAAATTTTAAAATTTTATTTTTCAAATATATAAGTGCGTACGTGACGCACTTCCAAAACAAATTCGAAGATGCGGGCCTGAAGAGAGAAAGCGAGGGACAGATAGCCTTATCGTAAATCTCTTGAGCTGCGCGCATCGACGAGAAGCATCAGCGGATGCATTAGAATAGTTACAATAAAGTTATTCTGCGCATTGGTCAGCAGGAGAAATTTTTCGGCGTGTCGGACTAAGCGCAATTTTATGACGAGCAGCTGTGTTTGCTTAAGCTATCGGCAGCGACTAGAGCGAACGCAATTAAGACGGCCTCAGACCTTTTTTTTATTGCAGGGACAGTTTCGGAAAGTACGCACGCTTGCAGCTGTGTACTAATCCCGGAATTTTCCGCTGTTTGTCAAAGTATGAAAGTTTATTTTGTTAAAATTCGAAATATTTATTTAGAATTATTTTACATCAGACTATTGTATAAACTATGCATTTTTCGAATTGCATACGTTCGCTTTTAGCAACAGTTTTGGTGGGATAGTTCTACATAAATATATATAAATGCATAGATAGTTTGCAGCTTGTAGTATAAATAAAGTTTTTACAGACAACAAACTGATAACGCGATCTATTTATTTATTATTTTGGCACTAAACTGTATATTTTTCGTTTTATACAGTTCGCTTCTTGTGCATAATTTATGAATGGATCAAATGTCTATTTGTTTATTTTAATTTTATCTTATATTTTATAGTAATAGTCGGTCGATGTGAAGCTGCGGCTATTATAACGATGCATTGCAAATTTAATAAGTTTAAAAATAATAAAATAGCTAATATAAATATTAAAGCTGCAGACAGATGAAATGTATAATTTTCATTAGTAAATTCAATAATAAACTCATTTATTTATAATTTTTCTGAAGACTAGTACTCATAAAGGCTTTATTATTAAGTTTAGTTATAGTTATTTGGTGTCGGCTTGTAGAGAATTTTACAAGCATTAAAATTGTAACACTGATAATTTCATGCATTATTTCATTTACAATAAATAGAATGCTTGGAAAATTCGACGCAAATTGGCGCTCGCGTCCGTAGCTGTATTTGCGTGAACCACGGTTGTAGAGGAGATGGCGTAGGCGGACCGAAGGGCTTGACCTACGATACGTACTAGGAGAGATGCGGAAAATCGGCGTAAGTGAGGGAAAACTAAAATATAACGGTTTCTCTTACTCGCTAATTTTCGTCATCTAGGCGGAACGAGACCCCGACAACATCGAGGAGGGAGGATTTTAGACCCTTCGTGCTGCCGAACATCAGTCCAGCACATCACTCCGGTCCCGACTCTAAGTAAGCTCGGTAGCCACTCGCGCTTGTACGCAATAATTAGATCCTTGCGCTAAGTCCGCAACATAAGTTTTGTACGCGATAATTGTGTTTAATATATTTATTTTATTAAATCGTGTGTACAGTGTTTCATTTCTTCGTTCCATTCGCCATTCTACGAGTTCCAGCCGGCAGCAGTAGTCGAACAAAAAATAACAGAGTAAGTAAATTATAATTAGCTGTCCTAACTTTCCTAAAATTGTTCCTAAAACTATCGCTAGAATAAATGAACCGATAATACCGGGTCATTTATTCCCTTTTCTCTCACTCTTCTGGAATCTCAAATCCGAGTAACTCCTGGTTATTTTCTAGAAGATTTCTTTTCATTTCTATCCTTATAGTAAACGAACATTCAAAGCACCCAGCTATTGTACGAAAGTGCAGGCTAAAGGTGTAGTTTATTTTATATAAGAACTGTAGCATCATTGGATGTTACAGCACTATATTTTTTCTAAAAAAAATAGATTAGAATTATTAATCATAGCAATACTTTAGGTGGATTAATTTGCGTTGTTACCAAAGAAAAGGAATTATTTCATATGAAATTAATTTTTCACCGAGTAATGGGAGCTACTTCTTTTGATGACTTAAAAACTTTTAAGGGTAAGATTTATCCAACTTTTATTGATTCTGCAATAGCTATGGGATCGATAAAAAATGACAAAGAAATTTTCAATATATTTTACGTACCATGTCATATTATGTTACCAGTACAATTGCGTCAATTTATTGCTTAGTTTCTAATTACTAATTAAATTATCACTGGCAAAACAAATTTGGGAAAAATATACTGTTCATTTTTGCGAAGAGTTTAATGATAATGCTGAAAATAAATCATTAACATTAATAAACAATATTTTGATTTTTGAACATTATAGTTGCTCCGATTTTGGTTTTCAGAACCTTAACTTGACAAAAATTTTTCCCAGACTGAACATGAATAAAACATTACCAAATACATAGAAGTTTTCAATTCTTTGCACGAAAAATTAAACAAAGATTAAATTTACATTTTTAATTATATAACAAAATTATGCAGGGATACAATGATACTCATTGATGGTCCTGAAGGGACAGGAAAAACATTTTTGTACAATACTTTAATTTATTATTTTTTAAGCAAAAAAAAAAAACGTGTGCGTCACGGGACGCCCGACAGAAGTGATAACTTCATATGATATTTATAGAAACTATCAAATATAGAACTTG
>QLSS01000364.1:30775-41847 GCA_024372645.1 Trichomalopsis sarcophagae | reverse complement strand
GATAGCAAACCTTTTAGTACATCAATTTCAATAACCTCGCTTATAACGATCCTAACGGCTCGGAGTCTTATTACATACTGGTTCTCACTCACATGTCAACAAGTGACAAAGCCAAGCTGTGTGCGTGTGCGTTTGCGCGCGCGTGTGTGTGTGTGTGTGCGTTTGCGCGCGCGCGTGTGTGTGTGTGCGTTTGCGCGCGCGCGCGTGTGTGTGTGTGTGTGTGTGTGTTGACCTAAAATTAGGGGCAAAAGTAGTCGTTTTCCGAGCAGTGGGCGCATAAGTACTTTTTGCGCCCACTACACAATTCATTGGCAAATCTTCAAACCTCGCAAGAAATTTAACAAGTTCAGTTTGAAACGCGTAAATCAATACATGAAATTTAAACCAAATTCCCTCATTTATACCATAACTAATACTTTTAAACAATATCCAAGAGTTTGAGCTCATTTGGGCCATTCGTTTCTTTGGAATCATACGATTGTAAATTATGGACTCTCTACTATACGTAGCTATTATAGAGGTATATAGAAGGTCTAAAACCATCAAGAAAAAGGTTATTATGTATAAAAATAGTAAAAAAATGTAGTTTATTCATATAAGTATTTATAAATTTTTAATCAAAAATTTTGATTTTAATTTCTAAGTTGGTCTGCCCCCTTAATATGTCCTCAGTCGTTCTCAGTCGCTGCATGAATATCTCTCCACATTCCGGACTCTTGTTACATTGTAAGTCTAATCGGTTTCTTCTTTCGTAAACTCATTTTTTTCCTCCAGAATTGGAAACATAATTACAAAAACTTTTTTTCGTCTATCAATAATTACTCAACAAATTTCTGGAAATCCTTTGTCAGCCAGCACCACCTCACCATCTACAAAAAGATAAAGTAACACAAACTCAACGGTTATTTGTGAGGCACTTTTTCTTCCACCTGCTGCCTTTGATTTAAAACTGATGAATCCTCCAGATGTGATGCCTACAAGCAGTTTACCGGTAAATCCTTTCAAGTAATAAGAGTATGTATTAACTCTATTCTCTACACTTGAGGGAATTTCTATCGGAACTCTGTGCAGTCAATTATTACGCGAGTTTCTTAATACTCCGGCATAAAACACTCTAGCATCGTATTTGGAACAAGATCCCCTATTGAAAAATCTCACGTGAGATCTCAGGTAAGATCTCAGGTGAAATCCAACGCCAAAATCTCATCGAACCAATTTTTTTGTTTTTTGCGCATTTCAACCCATTTTTAGCTACCCACATAGCACCCAATCTTTCGGCAACGTACACTTGATCGTTATAATCTACTGGATTTCCTGGAGGATCTGGACCTGGACTCTTCTACTCCTACTGCTACCATCTTCGTTGTGAACTTTAGGAACTCTATTTTCCTTCTCGATACAACTAATTTTTGTATTTCTTGTGGACAATCTTTGTTGAAGGTGGAAAGACCAGATTTCTTGACGGTACCATTGAAGTCTCCATAGTGATGCGCTTTTTGGCTTTTTCTAAAATTTGCTTTGTGTACTTTTTTACTTAATTTGGGATTCAAAACTCAATTCAGATACATCTTGTCCTTTAGATTCAGCATAATTTGTGAAAACTTTTTGCACATTCTCTGCAGGATTTGTATACAAAAATGACCAATGTATTTGTTAAGAGACTTGTTGCCGGTGCTGCTGCACTTGTTGCATTTTTGCAGTTGCTTCACTAGCTGCATCTGACCTCCGCGATTCTCAGCCACGATGTGATTCAAAGTCTATCTTGTTAAAGTATTTAACAATCGTGCATTTTGCAGAGTGATCGGCCTACACGTGATTTCAGCAACGACTAAGGAACGTGGAAATATACAAATATTATATCCTACGATCTACTCAACAGCTGCATATAGCCTATAGGTTATACCAGCTACACTTCGCTCGTTTATATCTTTCCAAGGATCTCCCACAAGCCTACAGATGGTGCACTGCGCATAAAACAAACAGATATTGATGCGAAAATTTTTCAACATTGCAGCTTGTTAGTGATATGTTGTAAAGTTGCCTGATAGCTGAAGCAGTATTATATTCAATATTATGCAATCTGGATATGAAATATTGAGGCAAGATTGGATGCTGTAGTCGTTTCCACAAAAATGCTACAATGAAAAAACAGACATTTTGGTCCTCAGCAATATTGCTCGAAAATTCATAAAGGTTATATAATCCTTCCACAATATTATCTAATGTGGCCAATCTGGAAATTCAACATTCAGGTAATACTAACTTGTTCTCGACGTACGAGCGCGGATCAAACTGAGAGTGAAAATCGATGGACAAGTGCTCCAGCGCGTCATGCAAAATGTCGCATAGGCCTCGTGGTATGTGTGTCCACTTGAGTACTTGAGTATGTTCTCTTCCTCGGGTGGATACGCCCGGTAATTGGAGAAACCGTGGATCGAAGAAAAGCCAAGATTTTCCTGCTCGTGATTAGGCTAAAATTTAATTAGGCTAAAACAAGCGAAGCTTGTTGGAAGCATGTTGTCCGGATCGATTGCCATGGAGTGAAAGCATGGAGTTGTTGTTCTAACTAAATGAATAAAAATGATCCATAGTTGGCTGTAAAAAGCCATCTGCTATAAACAACAAAGGCGCAGTTAAAATCTATGTCAGCTGTGGAACATAATTAACAGTAAGCTAGGCAGAAACTCGCAACAAAGGAAAGCGTCAAACTGTTTTACTAAATCATCGAAAAATATCTGATAAAACAGATATGGCTAATGCTATAAATAATTACTATTGTGTACTAATTTATTAGAGCAACCAAATTCCTAATTTGGGTGACGATCAAATAGGACCAGATACTAATGGAAAATCAATTTACATTTTTCCACTTAATAGTCTGCGACGCTGTGCCTCCCAGCACAGGTGCGCAACACCTAACGCCTCGTACGCGTCAGGATTTTTCTTATTTCGTGAGATTTGGAGTAATCCACTTAATAGTCTGCGACGCTGTGGCTCCCAGCACAGGTGCGCAACATCTAACGCCTCGTACGCGTCAGGATTTTTCTTATTTCGTGAGATTTGGCGTAATCGCCGATGCTTGGAAAAACGTGGGGGAGAGAAAAGAAATAATCACTCCAATTATTATGTTTATTGCACATGTATTTTACCCAGCCCTTTCCCTACAACGTGATGGCCGTAGCCGCCCACGCACAATAGCCACGCAGGGCTCAACCTTACTCTCTGACTCTAACACACACGCGCGCACGCCTCGAAGCTCTCACTTCTGACGTCGCGCCGTCTACCCGTCGGCTCTTACTCACACGCGCGCTCCTCAAATGCTCGGCGCTGCTCGCTCTAACAGCTAAGCGACCGACGCGCCTTCTCTCTCTCTCTCTCTCTCTCTCTCTCGCTATTTTACTTGCAGGCGAGGAGGGCTTTACTTTTAACCCTGTTGGAATGAGTGACGTCGTCCTTGCTATATCACATTTTTCGTCGCAAGCGAGGGGTGTCGATGGTATTCCGTGCGGGGTGGTCGTCAAGGCCCTCCCAATTATTGGCGAATTCATTCTTAATCTATTTAACTGCTCCTTCGCTCAGGGGATCTTTCCGAGTATCTGGAAGCGGGCACAGTTGATCGAGCTAAGAAAGACCAGCGCTCCTTCCAATGTTAAGGACTTTCGTCCGATAGCAATCCTCTGCTTCCTCTCAAAGGTACTTGAGAAGATCGCGCACACCCAGATCACGGAGTATCTTAATAAAAATAATATAATCGACCCCTTCCAGGCCGGTTTCCGAAAACACCACACAAACAGCATTACTAAAAATGACTGACGACGTACACATGGCAATTGACAAAAAGAAAGTGACGCTTATGCTGCTGTTTGACTTCAGCAAGGCCTTTGACACCATCTCACCTTCCAAATTACTATCTAAGCTGAGGCAGCTGGGGTTCTCTGGGGCGGCTCTCCTGTGGATTAAATCATATTTACAGGGACGATCTCAGATGGTAATTTCGAATAAAAATGGAACTTCAGAGTGGCTTGAAACCAATCTGGTTCCACAGGGTTCTGTCCTGGGACCCTTGCTGTTTAGCCTCTATGTCAACGACCTGCAAAATATAATCGACGGCAATACAATTAAACATCTTTTTTATGCGGATGACCTCCAGATTTATCTACAAACCAACAAAGACAATTTCCTGGACGGCGTGGCTTGGCTGGCGGAAGCGGCGCGGCTGGTTTCTGGCTGGGCGGAGAGCTCCGGTCTGCGACTTAACTCCGGTAAAACTAAATCTATATTTTTCGGGTCCATGAAGAACGTTAATGATATTAAATCATGGAACTTGCCTGGGTTCCGTTGCCGGATGGAGTGATCGTCCCATTCAGTGAGACCGTCGTGAGTCTCGGTGTTGTACTGGATAGCAAACTTACTTTTAAACCGCAGGTAGATGCTATCACGAAAAAAGTAAATAAAGCCCTGTATAGCCTGCGGTTTATCAGGGGCTGGACCACTGAGACTCTCCGCAGAAGGCTAGTTGAGACACTTATACAACCGCACATCCACTACTGTGCTGTGACTATCCTGGACGCGTCTAACGAACAACGAATACGGATACAGAGACTGAGCAATTCGAGTGTGAGATTCATCTTCGGGGTTAGGAGGGATGAACACATCAGTCCTTACCGGAAGCATCTAGAATGGCTTTCGATTCCAGAAGGCTCTACTTTGAGGCCATTCTACTATACAGAGTAACCCGGATCGGTGAGCCTTCGTATCTGGCCTCATTATTCAATAAACACAAGCCGAGACCCTCCAGTAGGGGAGTTCCCTCGGAGCTGAGCATCCCTACCGTGAGTACTGAAACCGAGGCTAGGGCCTTCCAGGGTGCTCGGTTCTGGAACTCTCTCCCTTCTGCTCTGTGAGGCCTGCCATCTCTCGCCTCCTGCAAGGGGGCACTGCGGCGGCACCTGCTGGCCATAGAATCGTGACGACTCTGAGCCCTCTGGCGCTGCATCTTTCATATTAATCTAGTTATTACGTATTTTTTAGATTTCAAACGTGCAATACAGATAGGTCTTTGACCAAACCTTAAGCGTACAAAGTAATATTGGAAAAGTTTATTGTGATAATTAAATAGGACGAAATGTGATTTTATGTGATTTTATGTGACAATAATTTTTATATATTTGTTAGACTGTATGCGACACAGTCCTTGTGATCTCTACTGTATTATTTTTTTTTTTTTTTTTGCTTTAGCAAATAAAGACCTATCTATCTATCTCTTTCTCTCTCTCTCTCTCTCTCTCTCTCTCTCTCTCTCTCTATCTCTCTCTCTGTCTCTCTTACGTAGCGTCGCGCTCACGTAAGAGCTTACCTACGGCTTGCGTCAGCGGTCCCGGCACGACGATGCCCGAACCGACGCCGGCGGAGCGCTCGGCTTCCCCCTCTCTCTACTCTCTCTCTCTCTCTCTCGCTCTCGCTCTCGACGGAACTCGCGCGCACCGACTTTGCCCCGCGTTGGAAGCAAGCCCGACCTGCTGCTACCGAGCAGCAAGGAGTCTCGGAAACCCGATGCTTCTCTCTCTCTCTCTCACACACATACCCTCGCTTTTATTCAGCGCTACTCTCTCTCTCTCTCTCTCTCTCTCTCTCGCTCTCTCTCGCTCTCGCGTACGCTGGCTCGGCGCTTGCGTGGGTAATATCGAGGTGTGCGCCCACACCGCACACCGCTCTCTTGGCTCGCTCACTCTTCCCACACTCACACACGCGGCTTACTCTCTCTCTCTCTCTCTCTCTCTCTCGCTCTCTCACTTCACGGCGGCCTAACGGCTCGCGACGAGAGTATCCCGATTACTCCAAGTCTTACCTGGTGTCGGAGAAACGACCCTTCGTCTCCCGTCCCCAGTGGAAGCCTCGCAAGCCCAGGAGGTGCTGGCTTCCCTTTCTCTCTCTCTCCCACTCTCTTTCTCCTCTCTCTGCCTCGTGGTGGGTTGAGGATCTCGGCCTGGCTCTCGTCCTGACTTCCTTCCTCTGGTGACACGGCTGGATGGTCGTCTCCGGGGATGGGTTGTTCTCGGGGCGGTTGTCCAGTCGTGGTGCTGCTACTCTCTCGCTCTCTCTCTTCTTCACACGGTTCGCACGCGATCTCACGTCGACGTATTGTCGACGAGGCTCGAAACGTAACTGTCGAGCCACGCTGCCGCAAATCAGCGGGCTCATTTTCGCATACGTCGTGCAGTGACTTCCATGTATTTCTGGGACGCAGCTCGCGCCCGAGAACACGCGGGCCTCGCTGGAACCAATCGTCTTTTTTTCGCGTCGGTTGAGGTTGCCGCGCAAACAACGACGTGTGATTTACGCGGCTGCGAGGCACAACGTCGCAAGTCAAAAAATATATAATTATATAATGGACGGCGGTTAGTAGCACGAAAACAGCGGACATAGTTCCTATATACAATACTGGTGGTGTTGCTTGTATGTCTAACTTCAGACCTGTATCACTGGCATTGAATAGTGCTAAACGTATCAAAAAAGTTATTTATAATAGCCTTTATACGTTTTTTATGAAATGTAATATTATTTCCTATAGACAATGTGGATTTGTAAAAAATAAAGGAACTACAGTATGCACTTAGCTTTGTTTCGAATATTATTTATAAATATTTATAAAAATTTCGATGAAAGCAAACATATCATCACAGCATTTTTAGAATTCGCTAAAGCTTTTGACACTGTGCATCGTGGAATACCGCTAAATAAGTTAGAGAGATATGGCGTAAGGGGCAGTGCTTGAAAACTGTGTTAGAAAGCTATCTATCTGATAAAAAACACGCGTAAAGATACTTGTTGAAATAGATTTCTCACACTTCAAGTATAAGTGATACCTGCATGTACTCGAGCGAACCTCTGTGTCTGAGTGTCCTACCTCTTTAAGGGCGCACCCTTGCTGCTCCGTGTCCCAGGAGGTAGTACCTGTCTAACCATCGACACAAGTACTTCTTACTAATAAACACCATCTACTCACTGAATCTCATCTACTCATTCTACCTGTCAATCTTCCCGATCCTAAACGTCAACAGATTATGGGCCTAGATCTCCCTTAAAGAAGAGTTTAAACAGTTTTAGTCGCAAGCAGACGAACATGTTTTGAGCATCATGGCTGGTGAATTGTCTATGCGTCATATGACCAAGTTTGACGGAAAAAACTTCTCGGCTTGGAAATATCAACTGAACTCAGTGTTAACCGCGTATGAACTGTTGGATGTCGTTGATGGCAGTTTTGCAAAGCCGTACGACTTAACGTCGGTGGATGGTAAGAAGTGAGTGAAAGCAAATGCTAAAGCCACATTATACCGTCATATTCGCACGGCTTGGAGCAGCTCACTGTCAGACTAACAGATGATCGACCACTCGCTAGATAGGCTTTTCGAGAAGAAGTGCAGATTGCGCACAGACAAAGAACAAAAGTCTGTCGCACTAGCTGCGGTTACGAGATTGAACGGTCCGGGTGGGAAAAGTGCTAAAGACAAGAGAAAAGGTACGATCATCGGTAAAAGAAAGTTTACAAGTGCTTTGTATGCAACGAAAAGGGTCACTACGCACGTAAGTGTCCTAAGAAGAAAAGCAAAAAAGAGTCACGCAAAACAAAAGATTCTTCTCAGAATGTTGCTTTTGTAGCTATGAAGCATGCGAGTTTAAAGAACGAATTCAAGCTTAAGAGTATCGTGAGTTCGTGGAATCTAACTAGTGAGCAGGAGAGAATGATTCTTAATACCGGTACTGAAGATGTGTGGTATACCGATAGTGGAGCGTTCACGCACGTAACCCATCGCAAAAACTGGTTCATCCAGTACCAACCGAGGATGGACAGCGGCACTATAGTCCTCGGCGACAACGGAGAGTGCCTCGTAGCAGGAGTAGGCACGATTGAAGTTAAGAAAAATGTACTCCACGTGCACGTCACGTAGCTACGAATTCAAATTTAAAGGCGACTATGTCTGTCTACTACTTTGAGACAAAACTGTGGCCTTTGGCGCGAAGCAGTCAAATGCGATCTACAGGATGTTCTTTGAAATCGTAACCAGAGCGAAAATCTGACACAAACGATTAGCCCATATCAATGTGCTTACTCCCAAGCAACTAGCTTCAAACCTAGTAATCCAAGGCATCGACATTGGGGTAATAGAAGAATTCTTTTGTGAGCCATGTCAACAAGGCAAATCGCACTTCCGTTCAACAATAAGGTAGCACGCACGTGTAATGCCCGATGCATGTCGAATCGGTGAGTGGCACTCGATATCACGTGCTATTCAAGAACGATCGTACTGGTTATAGATTCATATACTTCTTGAAACACATAGCGGATGTCGCGATGAAGTTCATGGAATTTGACAAGCTTGTGTTAAATCATTATGGAAGACATATGAAAGTTTGGCGCACCGATAACTGACTCAAATACTTCAACAACCAGATGAAGCAATACTTTAGTCAGTACGGTATGGTGCATAACCGCTCCGCTTCGTATACGCCAGATTAGAATAGCAAAGCTGAGCGTGATAACAGAGCCGTTATAGAAGCTGTACGGACCATGCTGAAAGCCAGGGATTTGCTGAGCTTTTTATGGGCCGAGGCTGCCAATACCGCAGTGTATTTGCTGAATAGAACTACAGTATTACTACCCTCTCAGAAAGACAAAACCGTATATGAAGTTTGGTCAAAGAAGAAACACAGCTTGGAGCACATATGAACCTAAACAGCTGATCAACAAGTGGAACGAAAAATAAACAGCAATGGTCATAATTGGCTACCAGGACGATTCCTCTATCTACTGTATATTTAACTTTACTCCAAAAAGGTTAAATTTTCCAGGCATGTAGCATTAAATGAATCTGAGAAATTCATTGAGACGGTCACTCAGGAACAATAACAGGATTGGATATTTTCTGGTAAATTTACAACTGAGCAGGAGCACGTCGTAAATCATCAAGCTCAGCCTGATGATGACCTGATACGTCATGATGATGAGGAAGCAGATGCTGATGGTCTTGATGATGCTGCAAACAACTGAAGAGAAAGACTAAATCTCTAGAGAGCCCCGATGCTGTACACTGGCAGAAGGCCATTGGTAACGAGCTAAAACAGCATAACAGCTCCAAATGGATCTTCAGAGCCAATCCAGGATCAGCAGGTCAGAAAGCACACATCGAAGCCCGTTTGCGTACCAAAGGCTTCATGCAGTAGGAAGCATTAGACTATACTGAAACTTTCACACCTATTGTGCGATAAGATCCCGTACGAGTACTACTGGCTCGCGTCGTTCACAAAGACTGGGACACCATGACCTTTGACGTTAAATTAGCCTTTCTCTATAGAGACCTAAAAGAAGAAATCTACATGGAAGTACCCAAGGGAGTAGGTGTGAGCGAAAATATTCTAATGTCCGGAAGCGAATCTGTATGCAAATTGCGTAAATCATTATATGGCTTGAAACAAGCACCTTGGTGCTGGAACATTAAGTTCAAATCTTTTCTAAAATGATGATTCGATTTCAGAGAAAACGACGGTGATGAATGTATTCTTATCGGGAATTATAAAGGTCTTAAAGTGTTTTTGGCGTTATTTGTTGATAACAGCTTGTTAGCTTGTAAATCAAGCAAAGCTTTAAAATTTTTACATTCTAAAGATTTCCATAGGAAGTTTAAATTAATTAAAAAATTAAAAAATTGTATCTTCTATAAAAATCTTTAAAATGTGAAAATTAAAAAAAAATTTCGGCAATTTAATTAATCTTACCATTTTATTAGTTTTGCCTTAATAATTTTGCCTTAATAAACACGTAAAGAGAACACCCCATCTTTTTTCTCGTCTACGGCCAATTTTCACTAACATAGGTCCAAAATAATCAATGTCACAATAGCTAAACGGCCTCATTTTATAAGCTAAGCAACCAAGCAGGTAGCGACGCCATCATAGGGCTCTGCGGCTTACCTCTAAGTTCTTTACAAGTTGCGCACTTACTTATTATCGATCGCAGTGCTTGTCTTAAACCTACAATATGGAACTTTTGTCTTATTTCATTAATTACAGTATCGCCATTCGCATGATAATATTTACAATGATATTCCTTAATTAATAAAAGTGTCACGGGATGTTCGCCTGCTAAATTAACCGGCGGGTTATTGAAAATTTCTTTATCTAATCGCGTTACACGACCTTCGTCCCTAAGAATATTATTTTTATCTAAAAACGGATATAAATTTTCAATTTTACTACTTTTTTTACTTGTTTCTCCTGCTTTATATCGAATATTTCATCTGAAAAATAATCTGATTGCACTCTACTGCACCAAAAATTCTCTAAAAATTCGCGAGAAAAGTCATCTTTATTATTTTCTTTACTAAACGCAAGCTGCGCAGCATCTAAAAGTCCTCGCCATTCGGAAATTTTAGCAGTAATCGGAACATCTAGTGCCACGCTCGGCGTTACAACAAATGCAACCGATTTTCGCATTTCCAATTCATCAATATTTTTCGCTTGTACCTTAGTCAACGGTCTTTGTACCGGCAAATTCGCTTCTAATTCTCACAAAAAATTGGGTCCAACAAATTAAGGACTATCGTTTATAACAGAATTAGTACTCCAACGCGTCGCCAAATCCGCCGGATTAAGCTTCGTAGGGACTTATCGCCACTCTATCCATTGTAAAATCGTCGCCGAGTCCGACCATAAAAATTTAGGTCTTTTTTTCTGCCGATGATTTCTTGAATCAACTTTTCTGTGACGCTGTCTTGAAAAATCCATCATACACACAGTACATAAAAATATAAATTTTTATGGAAACACTGTTTATATAGTATATATTTATAGCACTTTTTATGGTATATATTTCACTATAACTTTATAGGATATATTTATAGTATATATTTATAGTAAGATTTTAATATTATATATTTTTATACTATAACTTTGCACTATAAATTTATAGCACATGTTACGGATAGAATACAGATATGTATCGTGAGGTCGCGACGGGGGGAGCGGATAGTGAGACTGAGAGAGAGAGAGAGAGAGAGAGAGAGAGAGAGAGAGAG
>QLSS01000364.1:16035-30675 GCA_024372645.1 Trichomalopsis sarcophagae | reverse complement strand
GAGAGAGAGAGAGAGAGAGAGAGAGAGAGAGAGAGAGAAAACGGGGTAACCCGTATTTATACAGTGAACGTCGATAAAGATGGGCGCGCGCATTGGCCGAGCTCCCATAGCGCGGAACCACTTTGGAGGTTTTGTGGGTTCTAGCCTCCAGCTAGGGGTGACTTGGCACCCTGAGGCTGTCCCGACCCCAAAGGGAGCTTGCTCCATTGCTTTGAGGGTCCCACGTTGCACGGGGAAGCCGAAAGGCGGGTCGTGGCACGTTCTCGGCTGAGGAACGAGGCGACGTGGCGACTGCCCTTTACATGTAAGGTATTACGCGTACAACTTAAAGGTTCGCGCGCAACAAGTTCTGTCTCTCTCTCTCTCTCTCTCTCTCTCTCTCTCTCTCTCTCTCTCTCTTTCTCCCCACGACGCCTCAACAGCCATCAGCGGCGCACAGTGTGCCCAAATGGGTATTTTAGTTTCAAAATAAAATTGCACAGCGTAGGAGCGATGAATCTTGATGAAATTTTTTGAGTGTACAGTTTAAGTTATGTAGAATATGGGAAAACTATACAGAAATGCGATATTTTAACCCCCTCTTTACTGCAAAGGGCCAAAAGTGGGTATTTTTGTTAATTTGCGTAAAAAATCGATAATTTTGATTCTGGGGACAGTAAAACGTTATGTAAATTTAATAATAAAAAGCATCAACGAGCGCGAGTTAGTTGCAGTGCGTTGCGAGAAGATAGCGTTTCGGATTAGCGGAGATTCGGAAGAGTACCTGGTACAAAACGCAGTCGCTGTGCCGAACATAAGTCTTCCGTCACAGACGCTCACCAAAGAAATAGTACGGCGCATCGCGAGGACGGAGGGTATTTTTGTGCAACCGTACGAAAATGCACAACCCGAAATCCTCATAGAACAGGATAACTGGCAATTGCTAGCTACGCGTGACATTCGAGTTGTTTCGGGAACGGAAATCGCGCTTTCTTCGACGACACTAGGCTGGGTTGTACACGGCGTAACCAGATCAAGCGACGCGTGCTGCGTGATAACAGCTTACGCGAGTACTGATGTAAATACGGACGCGGATAAATCAGCTGAGCAAGATAAGAGCCTTGACCACTTAATAAAAGAATATTTCCAGATAGACTTTTCGCGGAAGAGCGGAAAATCGACAAAAACGTGACGTACGGAGCGTTATGTTATAAAGAAATGCAGAGACTCATAGATTTAGAATACGCGAGGAAGGTTTCCGAAGAAGAAATTGGATTACAACGTTGGTTTAATTCACATTTTGGGGTTTTTAATATAAACAAACCGAAGAAAATTAGAATAGTTTACGACTTAGCCAAAGAAACGGGGGACGAGAGTATGAACGACACTCGATCAAGGTTCGGACTTATTACAACCGCTTCCACGCGTAATGATTAAATTCCGATTATACGCGATCGCGATAAAAGCGGACATCGCCGATATGTACATGCGCGAGAGTGTTATAGAGGAGGACCGCAGGATGCAAAGCATTATTTGGCGCGGGAGGGATAGAACAAGATAGCCAGATGTATACGAGATGACTTGTTTATTATTCGGTGCCAAGTCGTCGCAGTGTAGCGCTATATACGTAAAAGATAAGAACGCGGATTCCTTTGCCCAGGCGAAACCGGAAGCCGTGAAAAGTATTAAACGATGATATTTTAACCAGCCGAAAAAGCGTAGAAGAAGCCGCAAAGTTAGTGCAGAACGTAATCGAGATAAATGCAACTAAAAACTAATAAGATTAGTTATTCAAAAGTAAATCCATCGATACCCTTCCTACTAGAATGTAGTATATAATAAGTTATAGCAAATTCAACAAATTCAATAATTAATTGAATTAATAAGAATAAGAAACGACAACGTAAGACGAAGTAAACACGAAAAAATAGTTAAACTCAAAGTAGAATCAATTAAGAAAATCAATAATAGTAAATTCACGTAAAATAATAAAGATAAAATAGAACACCGAGATGTATGCACACACCACGACACTGCGGCAAGAGACCAGAAACGAAAATCAGAGAGTACCTCTCCTACGAGAGTATAAAGAAACCCAGCAACAGGTCCGCAGATCGTCAGTCTACATCAAAAATCGTTGCCACGCGAAAGCTCTGCCCGAGCCCGGTCCGATATAACATCTTGGAACTTAGAATATTTTCGACCGTTCGGGACTTAGAATATTTCGAGCAGTGCAAAGACTTATAAAATTTCCGACGGGTCAAACACTTAGAAAATTTCGAATCGGTACAAACACTTAGAAAAATTCAAATCGGTACAAAGACTTAGAAAAATTCGAATCGGTGCAAAGACTTAGAAAAATTAAAATCAGTATAAAAACTTAGGATATTTCGGCTAGGGAGACAACTTGAACATTCAGATTATTAAATCATTTTACTTGCCATTGTGCATTTATCGCAATTACGTTGTGGTTCATTATTTTTAAAATAATCAGAAAATCTAGCCAATTGCGAGCGAGCGTTATTAAAATCTTGTGGCAATCGAATAAACTGTATATCATTTTAAATCGCGAGTGAATCATTAATCCGAAAGCTCCTGATCCCTGTCGCCCAGTTCAAATCGAGACCATCCGCTTCGGAAGCCGAATCCTAGAGCTGCTGAGAGGAAGTACTATTAGCAGAGCAGGCCCATTGCAGATATAAAGAAAAAGGTAAGTGAAGTCAATTAAATAGGCTGCATGCCTCTATCGCGCGTTTCTCTCTTTCTCTCTCATAATTAGAGTCTCCATTATCCCCTCATTCGTGATAACTACATTACGATTAAAGTAACATCCATACAACCCTCTCTCAGAAAGAACGGACTCTGCGATAAAGAGTTTAATTAAAATCAGTGCGTGCAACGAAACAGTGCGGGTTCGAAAGATTTTTCTGGCGGTTACTGAAGGCCGTTCTATAAAATAGATCGCGAAGGTAGCCAAGCACCGACGGCGCTCAGCTTCGCCCTCTGAAGCTTTGTCCTTGTCCGTGCTTATGAAAGCGAAATAACCCGTAGAGTTACTATCCGACGACAGCTTTCAATAGCTTAGGACATTACAAATGGCTCGAGAAAACCCACGAAATGCAAATTTTTGAAGACCATAATGTCTGTTTTCGATCCGCTTGGTTTAATCTCCCCGTTCACTTTAAAATCAAAGATTTTAATGCAGGAAATATGGCGCAGCGCAATTAGTTGGGACGAGCAATTGAGGGATGAAGAGCAGATCGGATGGTTAGAATGGACAGAATATCTGAAAGATGTAAGCACGTGTCGCGTGCCGAGATGCATCACACCGAAGGAAATCTCGTTCACGAAAACCGAACTCCATGTTTTTTGCTACGCTAGTCTCAAAGCGTATTCGGCAGCTGTTTACGCACGTTTTATTTCCCCGGGAGCATCAACACACGTTGTATTAGTCATGGTGAAGTCGAGAGTTGCGCCGCTCAAACCTTTATCGATACCCAGGCTTGAGTTACAAGACGCGTTGCTTGGCGCGAGATTAATAAAGACCGTAGCCGAAGAATTGGAATTGGAAATAAGTAAGCGAGTTTTGTGGTCGGATTCGATTACGGTAATTGGGTGGATAAAATCCGAACCTAGACCTAGACAATCATTCGTCGCGCATAGGTTGGGCGAGATAGGTGAACTCACCTAAAGCTCCGAATGGAGGTGGGTCCCGACGGATGTCAACCCTGCGGATTGTGCAACGCGATGGACGTCCGATGACATTAATAAAAATTACCTTTGGTTTGCTGGCCTTGGTTTCCTGCGAGGGGAGGAGACGAACTGACCAAAAGAAAAAATACTCGACGTAAACGAAAAGAAGAGTATTGACGAAATAGAGGCGCAAAAAGCGTGCGTATATACGATAACTGAGAACGAAATGATCATTCCTGCGTCTGCGAAGGTTTTTGGCTGGCGAAGCCTGATTGTATCGGCGTGTCGTGTCCGAAATGCCGTGAACAAATGGCGAATAAAAATAGCGCGTCGCAGGCGAAAAGACATAAATAAATATTGCCTAAAAACTCTTGATAAGATCGAGGAGAGGGAACACGCTGAGAATTATTGGTTTTGCGCGATTCAAAATAATTGTTTTAAATGTGAATTAGCAGCACTCTGAAGCAGCCAGCAGATCAGCAAAAATAGTACACCTTTTTTAGACGACCGAGGTCTGTTGAGGGCCGAAGGTCGCGCGACAAAATTGCAAGGCGAATTGTTTAATAATCAACCAATAATTCTAGCTAGCGAGCATCCAGCTACGAAACTTTTGATATATCATTGTCATCGAAAAATGTATCATGCGAACGGTGAAACCGTGATAAACGAACTGCGACAAAAATGTTATATTATCGGCCTAAGAAAGGCGCTGCGATCAATTACATGTAAGTGTCTTATTTGTGAAATTCGAAGAGAAAAACCACAATGCCCTATGATGGCTTCGCTGCCAGCAGGCCGATTAGCGTATAAAGTACGGCCATTTAGCCATTGCGGAGTGGACTATTTTGGGCCGATGCAGGTGAAGATCGGCAGGCACAGGGAAAAGCGTTGGGGCGAACTCTTTACGTGCTTAACGACGCGGGCGATTCATTTAGAACTATCATCATTGTTAACTGCGGGGTCCGCGACCTTAGCTTTGCAACGATTAGCGGCAAGAAGGGGATACCCGACTGTCATTTACAGCGATAACGGGACGAATTTTCGCGGTGCGTGCAGAGAACTGAAGGACGAAATTTCGAAAATAAATAAAAATAAGAGTACGCGTTGCAGGGCGGTATGCGATGGCTGTTTAATCCGCCTGATGCGCCGCACATGAGTGGTGCATGGGAGCGGCTGATCAGGTCCGTAAAAATCGCTTTGAAAGCAGTGCTCAAAGGACAAACGACTACGGAGGAAATTTTGTACACTCTGTTGACAGAAATTGAGCATTCGGTCGGTATATCCGCGGGACGAGGAGGCGTTAACGCCGAACCATTTTCCGATAGGGACGTCGTCGGGAGAAGTTAAGCTTGGAAAATATGACGCGCAAGCGGTGTGTCTACGAAAGCAATGGCGTATTGCGCAAGCATTCGCGGATTCCTTTTGGAAACGATGGTTATGAGAGTACGTCCCAACGCTAATCCCTAGAAAAAAATGGTTTCACCGAGAAGCGCCACTTTCGGTGGGCAACATAGTATTGATTTACAAGCGCCGCGTAATTGATGGAAAAACGTAATGTCATCGAGGTGTACGAAGGTGCTGACATCGAAGTCAGAGTGGCGAAGATCGACACGGGGGGTGGTCACTTTGTTAGACCTGTCCGAAAATTGAAAAAGTTGATTAGCGAGAAAGAGGTACAAAATTGAGCATCATTTTGTACGGGGGGGAGTGTTGTTGCGGATAGAATACAGATATGTATCGTGAGGTCGCGACGGGGGGAGCGGACAGAGAGAGAGAGAGGGAGAGAGAGAGAGAGAGAGAGAGAGAGAGAGAGAGAGAGAGAGAGAGAACGGGGTAGCGCGTATTTATACAGTGAACTTCAATAAAGACGGGCGCTCGCGTTGGCCGAGCTCCCATAGCACGGAACCACTTTGGAGGTTCTGTGGCTTCTGGCCCCCAGCTAGGGGTGACTTGGCACCCTGAGGCTGTCCCAACCCCAAAGGGAGCTTACTCCATCGCTTTGAGGGTCCCACGTTGCGCGGAGAAGCCGAAAGTAGTGCCGTGGCACGTTCTCGGCTGAGGGGCGAGGCGACGTGGCGACTGCCCTTTACATTTAAGGTGTTACGCGTACAATTTAAAGGTTCGCGCGCGACATCTGCAGCGTATTAGGCGGCGATTAGCATAGGAGAGGGGCAGTGGCGATCCAGATCAATGAAGGATCGACGGCAGTCAGATGAACTCTGACCCTTGGTGCGAGTAGTTGGTCGCGATACAGGCTGCTACTCATTTGTGGTTACGTCATAAATGAAGATTCAAACTATAATATTGTTTTCTTCTATTTGTGTGTTCGACTTCAAATTATTACCGAGATCCTTGGACTAAGTCTTATCCTTAACAGTATATATTTATAGTATTTTTATATTATAAATTTCACTATGTCTTTCAGATATTAGATTTTACCAGATCCAATAAATGGCATGTAAACATTGACATTAGACGTTATGTTATCCTTGTTGGCCTTATGAAAATTGTACATATAGATACAGATATATGTATAAAAGTTACTATGATGGTCTCTAGTCTTCATGAACGTAGCTCATTTTTTTCGACCTAACGCTCTGAAGTTAGTTCATAAGCTTGAATTCGGAATACGGCCATTACCGGTCACAGTCGCTGTTCCTCACTTATACAGATATACTAACCAATGTTATTTTCTTGTATATGTTCCTTCTATCTGTATCTGTTCCCTGTTGTGGATATAGGTTGATTTATTTTACTTTTATATCACACACACACACACACACTCCAGTGTGGAAAGTTGTTGGTATTATTCCCATCTGGCACCTCCCCAGGTTGCGGATCAGGGGACGCTCACCACAGCAGTGGAGGGTACCGCAAAAATAAAATATGCGGGGCGGACAGCTAAAACCAGATAGGGGAAGGAATCCCGATTAATAAACCAAAAATGGCGGTTTGTCCTAAGGAAAACACGTTTACGGTGGAGGTGGTAGGATCCCCAGTCATTCATCGACCGCGAATCGAAGGTGGATGTCTTGGCCCTGGAAAGCATAGATGCGACAAGCTTTATAGAAACTAATGCCATGGAGCGTAGTCCAATAAAAATTACCCAAGAAGTGGCAATAGCTTAGGAGGCAGTAAGTTAAACTGGAACTGCAACCTAGAAATACGAAACGACCAGCTGGAATAGATAATGAGAATAGTCCAACTAAATCTCAACCATTGCGAAACTGCGCAAGACCTCCTTCGCCAATTGATACGAGAGCAGGAGGTCGACCTCGCTCTCATAAGTGAGCAGTACAGAAATCTAAACGAGCCATCGTGGGAACCTAACGCCTCAGGTAAGGCAGCAATCTGGGCATGCAAGGATCTTACCTTCCAGAGCAAGATGAGGATCAAAGAAGAAGGCTTTGTAAGAGCTAAGGTAGAGGGCATACACATCTACAGTTGCTATATCCCGCCTAGTGCTACTGTAGGGCAGTTCCAGCAGCTACTAGACTGACTGGTGCAGGACGCCAGGGATAAGTGGTGCAGGACGCCGCGGAGTGCCTGCCATCGTGCAAGGAGATTGGAACCATGGGCAAGGAAGAAATACTACCAAACCGGTAGAGGACTAGAGACCGTGGAGACCCGCAACCGCGAAATGAAGCAAGCTCAGCGCAATCTCAAAAATAGCATTATAGAAAGCAAGCTAGGATGTCTAAAGGAGGCCTAAAGGAGTTACAGGACGAGGTTAATGAGGATCCTTGGGGCCGACCTTATAAAATTGTAATGAAGAAAATCAAGGGAAGTTACATACACCCACCAAAGTGCCCAGATGTACTGAAAAGCGTGGTAACAACATTGTTCCCGAACCAGCTGGATTCCCCATGTGTTATAAAGCAAGAAACACATGTAAAAGAGATACCCTTAGTTACCGAGGTGGAACTACTTGCAGCGTGCCGTAGAATTGGAAACAATAATGCCCCGGGACTTGACGGCATACACAATCTCGCGTTGAAACATGCTATCCAGGCCCATTTAAAGGAGTTTATAGACTTGTATAATGCATGTCTAAAAGAAGAAAAGTTTCCTTTAACCTGGAAAAAGCAGAGACTTGTGCTGCTACCAAAGGGTAATAACCCGTTGGAAGAAGGATCGTCGTATAGACCGCTCTGCATGTTAATATACGAACGCATAATCTACAGTGGGATAGAGGGTATAATCGAAGGGGCAAAAGGACTAGCGAAACATCAGTATGGTTTTCGTAAGTGTCGATTGACGCTAGACGCGATCGGCTTAGTGGTAAATACAGCACGCTCTGCAATAAGAGGAAAAAGGTGGAAAGGTGATACAAAAAAGTACTGCGCCATTGTTACCCTCGATGTTAAAAATGCATTTAACTCGGCGAATTCGAGCAAAATACAACAGGCACTAGCAAAAATGGAAGTGCCTGTCCACATCAGAAGGATAATATCTGACTAGCTTACGGATAGAATCCTGCTGTACGAGACCGAGATGGACACGATGAGCTACAAAGTAACTGGGAGAGTTCCCCAAGGATCAGTACTTGGTCCTCCACTGTGGAACATCATGTACGATGGGGCACTTAGACTTGAACTACCACAAAAGTCAATGATCGTAGGCTTCGCAGACAATATAGCTTTAGTTGTGGTAGCAAAACAAAAAGAAAAAGTAGCCGACATCGCCATTGAAGTGATAATGGAGATACAGAAGTGGCTAAATAATGCTAACCTAGAGCTTGCAAGCCATGAAATAGAGCCAATCTTAATCTCTAGCAGAAAGAAGACGGAAACAATTACCTTGACGATAGGCGGCCATGGAATTACTTCTAAGCCGAATATTAGATACCTAGTTGTCACCTTGGACGCAAAGCTTACGTTCAAGCAACACTTAGAAGCAACCGCCAATAAAGCATCCAAAACTTCTGCAGCACATACACGGCTGATGCCGAACGTGGATGGACCTACCCAGAAACGCAGGACTTTACTAGCAAGCGTCGGTACGTTAATCATGTTGTACGGAGCCCTTATTTGGGCGGTAGCTATGCTGGTTAAGAAATATGGACGGAAACTATCATCAGTGCACAGACGAAATGCACTTAGGGTCGCGTCTGCTTACCGCACGGTACCACGGTACCATTCGCGCGATCGAATCTTGCAACAGGATTCTATCACACTTTAGGACGGTGCGAGATAAGTAAATTTTGCAGGATGCTACAAGTACAACCACTTGGTCGTCATTCCTTATTTTAATGGTCAAAATTAAAAAACAAGGTTTAAAAAAATTTTAAATAAAAAAAACGTGTGCGTCACGGGACGCCCGACAGAAGTGATAACTTCATATGATATTTATAGAAACTATCAAATATAGAACTTGTTTAACGCATGATGGCAATAATAATTTTATAGTTATATTTTTTGTTAATCTAATAATTTGTAAATGGATCAGGAATAAGTAAAACGTAATTTAATTTCCTTTTGAATGTAAAATATATATTTTATGTACAATATTTATCATTATTTAACAGTTTAAGTTGACTGGCTGGTATTTAACACAACAATATGATTATCAATATACATGTAAATATCACACTCGGTAATTGAAAAATCAAAATAACTATCTATTTACTAACACAATTTAATAACACAATGTTCACTTCAAAAGTTTTACTAATGTAGAGGTTATGTTTACTGTGACGCGCGCTAAGAGAAAAGTGTCGAGGAAAGAAAGGGAGAGATAGAGAGCGTCTGTAGTAGAGCATATCGACGGCTGATTGGAAGATCACCGTATCTCAGCCGCGGCTTCGAGAACGCCGTATCCCGGCGGTGGCTTCGGTATCGCCGTATCTCAGCCGCGGCTTCGAGAACGCCGTATCCCGGCGGTGGCTTCGGTATCGCCGTATCTCAGCCGCGGCTTCGAGAACGTCATATCCCGGCGGTGGCTTCGGGATCGCCGTATCTCAGCCGAGGCTTCGGAAACGCCGTATCTGAGCCGCAGCTTCGGAAACGCCGTATCTCGGACGCAATTTTTTTTCCTCAAATTTTGTAGTGGCAGCACTGCTCAAATTTTAAATATGACGTAAAAATTTTTAAAATTTGCGTCAAAAATTCTGAAAAAAATCAGAATTACTTATTTGATTTATTATTTGACATTAACTACACTGTAAGTATAGATAATGTAGAAATTCGAGTAGAAAAACTTTTCATTTTACACCGATAATATCGCGATTTTGTAAACCGATTGGAATGGCCTGTCGTTGAATAGGCGTGAGATCTTTATAACCAACTTGTCGCGCCGTAGACAAATCGTACTTTGTACTTTTTCTTGCCAAAGCGGCGCTATCGCGCCCGTAGATAATTTAAATTTAATATTTTACTAATTCAACAGAAAAAAATTAAAACTCTTCGTTGTACTCGTATTTTTTACTTCTTTCCACCTCGCTAAACATTTTAATTAAATATTATTCTTCCATAAATTTTACGTGTTTCGTAAAATGAAACATAAACCTCTGCTGTTTTTCTACTCGAATTTCTACATTATCTATACTTACAGTGTAGGTAATGTCAAATAATAAATCAAATAAGTAATTCTGATTTTTTTCAGAATTTTTGACTCAAATTTAAAAAATTTTTGGGTCATATTTAAAATTTGCGCAGTGCTGCCACTACAAAATTTGAGGAAAAATAATCGCGTCCGAGATACGGCGTTTCCGAAGCTGCGGCTCAGATACGGCGTTTCCGAAGCCTCGGCTGAGATACGGCGATCCCGAAGCCTCCACCGGGATACGGCGTTCTCGAAGCCGCGGCTGAGATACGGTGATCTTCCAGTCAGCCGTCGATATACAGTATGCGAAAGAGAGAGGGCATGTAGACGCGAGCGAGTGAGAGAGAGCGAGAGAGAGAGAACACGTGCCAGTAGAGAAAGAAGAAAGCGCGCGCAGAGTGGAGATGTCTCCGCTGAGCCGCCGTATGCGTGCGAGAGGAAGCAAGAGACCGCAGGGTGGGGATGTCTCCGCTGAGTCGCCGTATGCGTGCGAGAGAGAAGGCAAGAGACGGCAGGGTGGGGATAGCCAGACATAACGGCGCCGTAACGCATTCCAACCAATTCACTCCGTCCCATAAGAAGTTATCACTTCAAAAACGCTGACAAAATATTCGCAGATGATTTTCAAGTCCTTTCGAACATGACAACCGTGCTGTGGTCAGCCTTCATTTTAAGGGTGGAGATGGTGTTGATAGGGTAAATAAATTAATTGTTACTGAAATTAAAATGATCTTTTATCTAGTGAATTATTTTAACATTTCTCTGGTTTATTTGAGAGTTATTTTTAATACAAGAAACCTTGAGTAAAATGGTTTAGGCATTTAACAATGTAAAAGTTTAATCAGAATAGTGTGAAATGCTCATTTATTTCGCATTTTAATATTTTTACAATAAAAAAATTAATAAGATCAATCATAATAAAATTACTCAACCAATACCGTTCCCATTAGAAAGCAGCAAAAGATAAGATAAATAAACTCCGAATAGAAAGTCGATAATGAAACTAGAGTTAGAAATACGATGTTAAGAATATCATAGTATATTTAATAATTAATTAAATAAGATAGAAATGAGAAACGACAACATTATCAAAAAATACAAACAAAAATGTGAAAAAATCCAAATAGAAATTAATAAAATCATTAAAGACTTGTAACGGGCGGGGATAGCGCCTGTAAGAGATAGTCGGCGCGAGGGCAGGGTAGTGCGTCATTGGCTCATTGGTTAGAGGACGCGCCTTGAGATCTTGGGGACGTGGGGTCGAATCCTCCTCGTCACTTTACTTTTGTGCGAATTAGTTTCCAGTTGCCCCGTTACAGACTATAAAACGCGATGAGGGGAAACGAAAGTTAAATCACATACACATGCATACAGAATCAGGGGAAGGCAACAGTCAGAGAAGAAGGAGAGTTCATAAAGACAAAGAAGAGGGAGGCATTCGCACTCATCCCATGTATGAAAAATCGAGACGATACCAGAGGGAAAGGCGACTATCAACATAGGAGGAGAGTGCAGGCACGTGCAAGCCACCTGTATACAATGAGTACAGACCTCTGTCACATGTACAACAAAGGACTGCGGACGAAGGAAGGTCAAGGTGCGCCCGCACTTGACTACGAGATAAGATCTAGAAAACAATGGCAGTATCCAAAATAATAGAAAAAAGATGGTGCTTTGTATAAAATAGGGAAGTAAGAGAGAAGCAATTAAACACGATATAAGGAAATATGCAGCATTTAAGCTTCTGATTGGCCGTACTACCTTCCCGCGCCTACTAATACATACACACAAAGGGGATGACGGTGAGGATGCTATCGGGTATAAAAGGCCTAGGGCACAAGGCCCGAACGACCAGTATCTCTTAAAAATTATCGCACCGCGGAAGTTCTGCCCGAGTCCGGACCGGTAAGTCGCGACGGACTTTAACTTTTCACGTGTTACTTCTGTCGGAAATTAGAATTTTTTCAATCGTTCAAAAACTTAGAATATTTTTGATCGTGCAAAGACTTAGAATATTTTCGATCATATCAGACTTAGAATACTGACGTTGTCGTTTGTCGTTCCTGAGGAAAATTATAATTATTTTACGATAAATACGTTAGTTGTGTGCGAGTGTTAAACAAAATCTTGTTGCTTTGAATAAACTTATTAAAGAAATCAACCGCGAGTGCACATTAAAATCCTTAAACTCCTCATTTCTGACGCGCCCATTCATACTTGAGATCTATTTGCTTTGGAAGCTGAGCCGACGCCCAACTAAGAGAATATGCTGGTAGTAGAGCAGGTCAGAAGCAGAACAAAACACAAGATAAGTGAAATACACACACATAGGCCGGATACCTTACTAAATATTCTCTTTCTCCTTATTACAATTCGTTGCACAAAAAGTCGATCGCATTTTCCAAAAGTCTAACATAATATCAGTCCGTGATACAATCGTAACGATAGGAGTGATGTCTTACTTAACTGACTACTGAGGGAAGATTAATTTGCATTATAAATCTCCGTGTTGGATCTAGACTTCTAGACTAAAGAATACATAAAGATTAATGGCGCTTTCAATAACCTTTCTAGCCGCTACTGAAGGCTGTTCTTTCTTAGATCGCGAAGGTAGTTAGGCACCGATGGCGCTAAGACTCTAGTAAAGCTTTATCGTCATCTGTGTTTATAAAGCAAATCAATCAAATGTAGAGTTACTGTCCGGTGACAACTCTCATATGTTTTGGACATAACAATATTCAAAATATTTTGATATTTTACAATTTTGTAAAAAGATTGCCAGGTTCTTTAAAGAATATCAAGCGGAGGACTTGACCTTAATGTTGTCAAATACAATTAATACATGTCTTTTATGCAATTTCCCAATTTTCTTTGGTCAGTTGTTAACTTATGTATTTATAAATCACGTGTTTCTACCCTTGAAAGCATAATATGAAGTACTATAATATAAACACGTATAATAAATTATAATTTCGTAATTCCTAGCCAAGATGGTTGGCACAATGGCGATCACGATTACCAAGAGTTAAATGTTGATGGATTTTATGACGATGCAGAATATTACTGCAGTACAACAACAGCAAAAAGAAAAAAAGGTATGATAATCTTTAAATTAAATATTTCACTTCATTATACATCTAACCTTCAGAATAACTTTAAATACTAGAATTCATCGTTACTGGTTGACTGAGGGTCATTTACAGAACTGACACATGTGTAGTCAACTTTATTTGAGCACATGCTTGTTGAACTGAGTCAACATGTGGCAGGCACTTCCACCCTACCCTCAGATAAGAATTCATTGAGTCTTATGAGAAAATCATGTCAAAATCGTATGTAAGCGTTATGTGATTTTCATATGATTTTCATGGAATTCTCATTCGACTAAGGTTATCTTAAAAAAATGTACTTACAAAATGGTAACTCAGGAAACCATAAACTTTCAAATTGTTGGTGTTACTATAATTAAATTTACACCGTAGTTTCTACATGATTAAACGAGATTCACATCAAAATTTCATGATGTATTCAGTGTTACGCTCTTACCTATCCGAAATTTTTCTATAATAGGATATATATTATATTACATATTTCAGTACATACATGTTGATTTTCTTTAGTATGTATTATGGTATGTACTATTGTTTGTATAGTTGTAAATATACTCTACTGAAAAACCTTAGAAGAGAACCAAGCCAAATTTTATGAGTCTCGTGTAATTCTCATACTATTTTCATGTTATTCTTATGTGATCTTCATTCGACAAAAGTCAAATTTAAAAATACGATATTTTGTAATATCATAATACATTGAACAAAATTTGAACATGTTATTTTTAAATATTTTTAGGGTACTTTTTAATTAAAAGCGAAAATAATATCTCAAGTTATACGATTATTTGTTTTATAATATTGTTTTCGTTTTCAATTGAAAACTATTATGCTTATAAGATTATATTACAAGGTGATTTATTTCGATATGTTAAAATAATACATCATCTTATCTTTATCTCAAGTGGTATAGTAGTTCACATCTTCATATACAAATACCTATGTGCAAATTTTGTCGACAAAACCATAGGGTTCGTGTAGAACAGCTATAGAAAAAACTGTTACGCTAGCCTATTTTTACATAATTATAAAACATGTATCTACATCAAAAATTATACGTTATACATTAGCAGACTGTGTATATGCCACCATAATGATGAATAGTGCTTGCGACTGACGCTAAATCTAAGTTGAGAATATCTGTCGTCAAAATCACCACTTCTACACCTCGTTCTTGGTGATCTCAAACACACAGATTCTACTAGCTGATGTTTCTAATATCGTCATCTGCATAAGAACATGCATGTCAGAATAGTTAATACAAATATTGTGTGTGTGTGTGTGTGTGTGTGTGTGTGTGTGTGTGTGTGTGTGT
>QLSS01000364.1:5531-16025 GCA_024372645.1 Trichomalopsis sarcophagae | reverse complement strand
TGTGTGTGTGTGTGTGTGTGTGTGTGTGTGTGTGTGTGTGTGTGTGTGTGTACATCTATCTACTATTATATTAAAGTGCTTAATGTACCTGTGTGCCGTGAAGCTATTTACATATTTTCTCAATAACTGGCATATTTTATTAGTTTATTATTAATTTATTAAATTATGATATACGATATTTTTCTTATATTGTTATGAGTGGAGAGTGCAACGAAAAAGTGACGGACCCCGGGCTTGAACCGAGATCCTCTGGCTTGCAAGGCAGACGCTCTGTCGTCGGGCCACGGCCGCCACCGCATTGCACTCTTCTACTCGCTCTCTTATAGTAATTAGACACCCGTGACGTGTATCCGCACGTGACAATATATCTTATTTGAATCATCATTATTTTTACTTTTATCGTCGGAACTTGAATTATTGAGAAGTAAACTTGTTAAATTTATTTTACGTTACCCTGGGTAATGCCACAATTGACCACGACTAAAAACTGGATTTGGTAAATAGACACCAACTTAGTAAAATGTTTGGCCTTGAGATTTGTTGATTGTCATGACATATCCAAATCGTACTAGAAAGTGTCGTCTTGTTATGTCACAAGGAATTTCTTGTTTTCAAGAAGTCAAATCAATCCGTGGTATTAAAACAACTTTACCCAATTGTTTGCCGCTATTTATGTCTGCCTGTATACAGAGTTGTATCATTTTCCTTACTATTAATCAAGTACCATTACAAAGACCATCATTTAAATTTAAATTTCTCAGTAAAATAATTATAGCACCTACTATTAAGCGTAACTTATAACGCGGTATGCCATTTGGCGTAAGTAAATTTAAAAATTCCATTGGTAACATCTCTTTATTATCATCTTCGCATGAATCTACACTTAGATACTCTCCTACATCGCCTTAGTTTATTGGCATTATAATTATCAAAGCAGTCTCCATGAATTTCCATGATTATATTACTGGTTGATAATAATTCTGTTAAAAGTAAAGATATAACATTGTACATTTCATACAACTTTTAATAGCCATTGTTTAAACTCTTTGTCACAATTACTAACTCACATTTTATCTTTTAAAGTCATTATTTGGAATTTACTCTATAAATGACTATTTTTCACACAATTTTCAATAATATTTGTTTGATTCCCATGTTTGGCAACAGGTAGTGTTTGTCAGAAGTCATCTGATACAATCATGACTTTGCCACTAAATTCAATGTTCAATTCTAGCTCAGAAATTAGTCATTGAAATGGTTTAAAATTTTTACAGCAAATAGATATTATTGTTTTTTATTGTCATAAATTCTTTCAAAACGTTTGACAATGGAGTTTTGAAGATCTGAAAAATCTTGCAGGAAAAAGTAGGCAGTTTTATGTTCTTTTAAAAACACTATTGTTGAAAATATTTTATAGATTATATTCTCAAAAAGGAAGCAAACATATTTTTACAAAAATCAAAAATGGTTTTCCGAGCTAAAAATCCAAAACTAAAAAATATGGGTTTTCAATGTAGTACGTTTACGGGAATAAAAAGGCTTTTTTAAATTAAAATTTTAGGAAAATATCGATCTTTTGATCAACTTGGCTAGGTTCTTTTTGCAGCTTATAAAACTATTTAGTTTAAAAGTTATAAGGATTCAAATTCCTTGTCTTTCACCCTGTATAGTCTGTGTAACTGAAAATTACTATTTTCGTTAAACCTTCTAACCCGCTAAGTAAAGTTCAGAATGTTTTGAGAAAATTCATCATTTTATCAGATTATAAGGACTCTATGGTATACCCGTTAAGCCCGAGAATGCCCCTCCCGGTACACCGCTCTTTCGGCAATCATAACTCATGCAATTCAACGTATAAAAAATTGAAAGATACACTATTTTGAAGCTTAAGATCTCTCCTTTCCAATGGTATGCAGAAAAATGCGACAAAACATTGTTAATCATTCCAAAATATTGTTTAAATAAAAAAAAACACGATTTTTTCAAATTTTTTTTTTATAAAATCAAGTTTTCCGAATGGTTCTCAGTTTGCAATCCACTTGGAACCTTAATAACTGGTGGAATAAATGTCTAAGCTTTTGAAATATACAGTTTCCAGATCGATTTTTCATCTTCGTGATATCTTATATCATCTTCGTATCTTCGAAATATGAATTTTATGCACTAACAATATTATTGATAAAACTTATAGTACTATCTTTGATAAACAAAATATTAATTAAAGAGTTATTTTATATCCAAAAAATGTAGATGTGCAAATTATTAATGATGAAATTCTATCAAAAATGGAAGGTGAAGTTGAAGAATATTAATATTTGTATAGTATAGATTCAACGCTCAATGATAACGACAAAATTTTAAGAACTTATTTACCATTTGATTTTTATAAATTCACTAACATCAAGTAGCCTACCACCACATAAATTAAAATCAAAAGAAGAAGCAATTTTATATTATCAAAAAATATAAATTTAACTGATGGATTTTGTAAACCGGACAAAATTAAAAGTTGATGCAGTGTTACAACATTCTATTTGTGCAAAATTAATTGATGGGAGTAAAATGGGAAATAAAGTATTGAGTATTTAATACAAATTAAATCTGAAACATATATTAAAAGACTCGTTTCTAACGTCGCTCGTTTAAAATATAATCTGCAAAAGTGATAAAATTAAAGTTTTGTTAAAATTCTATTTCCTAATTATTTATAATATTAACAAAAAATGTCTTGATGATGATCATAACATTTTCATCAATAGGTTGTTTCTAAATAAAGATAATTAAAGCATATATTTTAAACAACAACAGTATCAAACTAATTCTTATGATTGCGGTGTTTTTGCAATAGCATTTTCAGTCTGGAAGTCTTAACTGTCATATTTTTTTTTTGTTTTGTTTGTTCATCCAGAGAGTTGGAGAAATGCTTGATACACCATGTCAGGAGTCGTGCGAGACTCCCGGTGTGTGGGACTCTCCTGACGAGGGACTATCTCCAGGCATACCCACTAAAACTCCACCTCTCATAGGGCCGCGAAAAGCCCTCCGGTATCCGCTTTCTCATTCCTTCGTGGGGTCGCCTGTCTTAAGCTATGCTAGCCGTCAACTAGTCTTGTAAACAACCGTCATTGATTTTCGCACGGAGAACCATTTCCACGTACGCCGTTATCTCGCCCCAATTCTGCTTGCTGCCAAGCATCGTTTCAACTACAGTCTCGGGCGTGAACACCCCTATCGTAAGGTCCAGTACTCTACGCTTTTCAGTCCAGTGGGGGCAGTCAAAAAACGTGTGTCTCACGTCGTTCCGTTCGTCACCGCAGTACTTACACCGCGGTGTTGCTGCCCTGTTCATCGCGAACAGGTATCTCCTAAAGTATCCGTGACCTGAGAAAAATTGGGTAAGGTAAAAGTTAACCTTCCTGTTCACCAACGGGCCTACATCTTTTATAAGGATCCTAGTTCACCTAGCCTTTGGACAATCGGTCCACCTAGTCTGCCAATTGTGCATTGATATTTCTCTTTCTTCTACGACGATCGAGATACTACTCGATTCTAAGCTAGCCTCGTAGATCCGCTTGCGTTCAATCGCAAGAGGATCCACGGGGATTACCCCCGCGATTACCATCAATGGCTCGGCCGCGACCGTCCGGTAGGAGCATGCTATTCTAAGGGCCCCCCTTCGCTGTACCGCCATAATCTTTTTCCGATACTTATTCATAGTCATAGCGTCGGCCCATACCTCTGCTCCATATAACAGGATAGAGTTAGTGGTCGCCATGAGTAATCGCCTGACTGTTGACCTAGGCCCACGGACGTTAGCCATGAGTCAGCTAAATTGCGCTATCCTAGTCGTGGCTTTTTTACAGACACGATCTAGGTGTTCTCCGTAGTTCAGCTTTGTGTCTAGAGTTATTCCTAGATACTTGGCTGATGGTTTCGTCGTTATAGTCTCGTCGCCTACCTTTATAGGTATAATGGTCGGTATCCGCTTTCCCGTCAATTGGACAATTTCAGTCTTATCAAGCGCCAAAGTCAATCCGTGGTTCGTCATCCACCATAGCACTCTGCTCATGATCGCGTTTAACTTCGCTTGTGCAATTGCTACATTCAGTGCTGTTATAACCACGGCCACGTCGTCTGCGTCTAACGAGCATCACGTCTCCCGGCATTTCGAGTTTTAGAAGCCCGACGTATAAGATATCCCAAAAGTCTGGACCCAAAACCGAACCCTGCGCTACTCCTGCAGTTATAGGTCTTCTTCTGTGCCATTCTTTTGTGTCATACATGATAACCTAGCCCCTCAGATAATCTGTCGTAAGACGCATAATATATCGCGGCATACCGAATGATTCTAAGGCAGCAAGTATGTCGGTCCATCTTGCCGAGTTGAATGCGTTTTTTAACGTCTAACGTAACTAGAATCAGAATGTCTCTAGTCGCATGTCTGACTTCTTCTACTTTCTTTACCGTGTTACCTCTCTAACGGTCCCTATGGTAGATCGCCTTTTTCTAAAGCCATACTGTTTATTGTAAAGGTCTCCCGCTTCGCGTACGGACCTTAGTATTCTCGGTTTAACCAAAGCTTCCCTTATCTTTTCCATTGTGTCTAAAAGACTCAGTGGTCTATAGAAAGTGTCCGCATCCACTTCTTTTTTCGGTTTTTTAATCAGTACAAGTCTTGCTCTTTTCCACCGCATGCTAAAAACTCCCTGCATCATGCACTAGTTGTGCATCTCCAAGAGCAGTTCTGGCCGTTGCGACGCGACGATCCTGAGCATTTTCGCAGGGATTCCATCCAGTTTCGGTGCCCTGCCACTCTTAAGGGACGAAGTTGCCACGATGAGTTCACCTTCTGTAAAAAGAGGTATCTCGTCTGCCGGTATTTCCGCCGCTTCTGTCTAGGGTCTGATAGGATGTGTGGGAAACATCGATTACTTTTTCCATTGTTTCAGCTTCTATAGGTCCCGTGCATTTCATTTCGCCCATCTATTGTGTAACGATTGCGTATCCATCGCCGAATGAGTCTTTCTCAACGTCGTCGATGATCTTTGTCCAGCAGTGGCGCTTACTCTATTTTATCGTGTCTTTGAGGATTTTTCGCAATTCGTCCTGTCTTTTGGAGAGGTCTAGGGCTTCAGGCCTTTTCTTTTTCCAGGCTCTTTGAGCCCTTCTTCTAGCATGGAAGTTTTATTTCCTAAGATCCGCAATGTAGTCTGTCCACCAGTACACCGGTCTTTTCTGATAGCTGGTAGACACCCTGGGCATGGTCACATCGCAGATATCAGTAATCATATTAGTGGTTCTCTCGATTAATATCTCTGCTCTTTCGCGTACGCCTAATTCGTGTAAGATCCCGTTGGATGGGAGGTTCACCATTTGAATTAACTCCGTGAGTGTCTCTCGGTTCGTGCGTCGGGTATTCCATCTTGACGCTCGACTACGATTTCTCCGTGTACTCGTTTGACGGTCTTCGTTGATATTGAATGGAATATACTGGTGGTCGCTAACTGTATATTCTTCTGTGACGTGCCAGTCTCTTATGTTGCGGATCGCCATTTCGCTCGCGAAGGTTACATCCGCTATGGATTCTCCAAAGCCTGTTCTGCCGTAGGTAGTGGTATTACCCTCGTTCGCTACTATCAAGGTCAGCCTGGCTGCCATCTGGAGAATTGCTCTGCCTCTTCGGTTCGTCGTCAGCATGCCCCATTCCGTGGCCCTCGCGTTGAAGTCGCTCCCAAACACTATTTCCCCAGGGACCTCTCTAATAGTGTCCTCTAATATACCAAGTTTCTTTGTAAACTCGGATGCAGTTGGGTTCGGTGACAGATATACGCTAAAGAATGTTATGCGGCCCATCCTTTCCCTTACGTAGTCTTCTCCCATACCCGTATTCGCCAAACCACGCCCGGGCACCCAACTGGCGGCGGTTTTATCATCGTTTGACACCCATGAGGGTGGGTCTAGGTTCTTGTATTGTTCGCTGATCAGTAGGACGTCCACTTTCTGCTCCCTAACGTGTTGGGTTAGCAGGTCATGTGCAAGCCTACTTCTGTGTAGGTTTCCTTGGAGTATTTTCGCCATTATCTTTGGGTCTTACTTGCATTTAGAGCCGTCCGGAAGACTGCACACGCTCCGGTGCCTGGAGTGTGCATCGTCCTGTCCTCAGGCGTCTTGGCGTCTTTGCAAAGGAAACACTTTATCTGTTGGGTCGGCACATTGTATGCCGCCGCTCTATGTCCGCCCACACCACACTTCCAACAGCTAGTGCTTCTGTCAGGGCCCTTGCATTTGGTTTTTACGTGCCCGTAGCCAAGGCAACGGTAGCATCGCGTGACACTTGCTCTCACCCGCACTCGACAGTTTATCCAGCCGATGCGAATCTTTCCTTTTTTGAGCAAAGCGGCGACCTTGGTCATGTCAAATTCAACTACTGCAATCCTCTGCTCTCTCGTGTTTGGCTCGAACAGATGGATTTTAACATCGGTCATATATAAGAATGTAGAGGACAATGAAAGCTCAATCAATATACCTTGAGAGTTATTCAAAAAACGAAGAAGTATTTTTAAATGCTTACAGTAATTTAGACGGTCTTTCAGAATATAGTGAAAGCCTTTTTGAAGCTTGCATTAAATTTTGCTGAAACTTTCATGAAATCTTTAGATAAGTTTATTGAACGCTTATTGTAATCTTTCTCAGTTAATTAAACGGCTTCTCAAAAAATGTCAAATGTTTTCAGTAAGCTTCAATAGACATTCACTGAATCTTTAATAAAATATTTTAAAAAGTATCACTGGAATGTTAAAGTAATATTTCCTGCAATATTTTTACGTCAAAGTGTCGTGGTCATTTTTATCTTCAAGAAAGGTTACACAAAAGCTCTTTAAAAGATTCCACAAAACTCATTCAAATTATTTCACATTATTTGTGAGAGCTTTCTGCAAACTTTCTCGGTAAGTTAAACGGCCTTTCAAAACTTTCTCAAGCTTTCAGTAAGCTTTAATTCATATTACTGCAATATTTAATACAATATTTTAAAAAGATGGTAGTAGTAATACTAGTAACTAGTACACTAGGAATTACTAGTAATATCGACTGAAATACTTCTGAGGTTAAAGTGTCGCGGACATTTCGTCTTCCAGGAATGTTACACGAAAGCTTTTTGAAAGGTTTCCAAGCTGCCGTGGAAGCTTCCAGGAAGCTTTCCCTAACCTTCCAAGCTATGTAGGATTTGCAGTCGTTATTCTATTTAATATTTGCTCATATACCCTGGTAGAAATTCGTATATTTAAAATGGGCTGGAAACTATGAAATGGATATCAGAAATAATTTTCTCCCATTTCTTGAGCATTTGTTGGAATGAACATAACCTTAAATCTTTCGTATTGATATTAGTCCTTGTGTTGTACACTAATTTCAAAGAGGCTGTCGGATTTTAATCGATTTCCAAACGGTTTACATAATTAATCAACGGTCAATTAGAGTTATACAAGCACGACTTACGAAGATATGGATAAGATATAGACTGCGACACAACAAAAAAGGACGTCGCGGACGCGATCAACCGCGAAATCGGGACCGAGACTGAGCGGAATGTGCATGTCTTTGAAGCAAATAACCGCGGACAGGCGCTAGCTGTCTGTGAGTTTGATGCGAAGGAGGATACGGATCTGCTCTGCGCATTACAAAAGACTGAGTTACTGTTACTCACAAGAAAACGGATTGACACGATTATACCTATGAACGTGGTCACGGAACAAATGATCACCAAAAACGAAGTCAAGTACCTAGGGGTGACCCTGGACACGAAACTGACTTTCTGGGCACACATACGAAACACGGCGACTAAGGCAGCACACATGACAAAGGCCCTGAGTAAACTCATGGCCAATACGCGAGGACCGAAACCGAGTATACGGCGACTACTTATGAGCGTCACCCACTCGATCATGCTGTACGGAGCGGAGGTACGGGCGGACGCGTTGAGAGTCAAAAAGCGGGCGAAGGCTCTGACGATCGTACAACGGACTGGGGCGTTAAGAATCGCGTGTACGTATCAGACCGTATCCGAAAACGCGATATTCGTGATAGCGGGCGTGATCTCGATCAACCTTCTCGCGCGCGAGCGGCTATACGTACGAAGCTCGAACGTAGGGAGAGCAGACGCTGTGACATAGGAACGTACCAAGACGATCGAAGACTGGCAGACAAGATGGACTACGAACGGACAAGGCCGTTGGACACACAGATTAATACCAGAGGTCGGACCCTGGAAGGATAGAAAGCACGTCCAGGTAGACTTCTATCTTACCCCATTTTTGTCTGGACACGGGTACTTCCGAAAGTATCTTTATGAATAAAGTAACAGGACCGGAGTGTACATACTGTGGATAGGCTTGGGACGACATATAACACACATTCTTCGTGTGCGACCGTTGGACTGAATAACGACAGCGACTCGATACACTACTTGGCACGACGATCACCCCAGACAACGTGACGGTACTGATGACAACTAACGCAGACGCTTGGACAAACATTGCGTCATACGTTGGTAGTATATTAAGAGGTAAGAAAGCAGATGGATGTCTGGATAACTGAGTGATAGAGAGAGTGAAAGCGTACAATAGTAGTAATGAATGATAGGAAATGAGGAATGATTGCGTACTGGAAGCGCAAAAGACAGCGGCCCAGTTCCTAGTAATGTGAGAAACGGATCCGGGCTGACGTCGGGCGTACAGGGAGATATGTGTTTAGTGGGTAAGGGTGGCCGCCGCCGCTGAGTCCTACACTTGGTGCTCTCACAAGGGAGCACCAGCTAGTCCGTTACTCGGATTCACAGCTTCCTACCAAAAAAAAAAAAAAAAATATAATTCTTTTCTTGCATTTTTCTTGTGTATAAATAATTTCTTGCATTTTCATCATTCTGATTAAGTAGAAACCATGCAGTTAACGTTAACGTTGTATTTAAATTTTTATTAAATAATATTTCTTCACAGCCTTCTTTAAAGTAAACTTATTGTTCATTCAAAAGATGTACTGCTATACATATATGACGTTTGCTTTAGGAGGACTGACATACCTGGTATTATTATATTGCTTAATTTCATCATAATTTAATTTCGGACATTTTTTACATTTTATTAGTTTACTACATTTTATTACATTTTGCTACGTTTTATTACAATTTATTACGAATCCATTGATCCAGAATTTCATGAGGATCTCTTCTTTGAAATGATAAATGTAACAATACGTAAAAAAGTATAACAAAATCTAAAAAATTGTCTGTAAGCGTAATATTATATATAACAATGGCGACTTTTTTATTTTCTTACTTCTGCTCACATCCTTTTACTTTGTCTTACAATTTATTATGCATTTTTACATTATATTGTAAAATTAATAATTAAAGAGATTAATTGACTATATTAGGAGGTAAAACGACATATGTAATAAAATATAAAATAATGTAATAAAATGTAAAATAATGTAATAAAATATTTAAAAAAGTTAACAAATCGGAAAATGTAAGAAAGTGTACAAAAAAGTAGGAGAAAAAAGGTGGGAAATCCAAAAAAAAGGTACAGTTTCTTACATTTTCTTACATTTTTTTACGTTTTATTACAATTTATGACATTTTGCTTCCTCCTAGAGGAAGCTTTGTAATAGTAAAATTTTGAGTTTCGTCAAAGCTTCTAGAAAATACATTTTTGTCTGTTAGAAGTTCTAATCACGTGTTTTTAGAAAATGTCCGTATGGATGTGCGTGTGTGTGTGTATGTGTGTAATATTTCAGGAACTACTCGGTCAATATCAATAAAATTTGACATGCATGTATATTTTTGGATTTTTAATTCGAGAAAATCATTTATTTTTTATTATTCTAACTATTTTTTTTTATGGCCAATTTTTGAGTTTTGAAAAATACTATTATGCGTTTTTCTCAATCATCCCATCGTTACAAACAGTTCAGCTAATATGTATTTGAATGAGAATAAAATTACCTATTTTTTCCCGTTTGGTCCTTGGGATCGACCGCTTTGTTCGGCAGATAAAATGAAAAAGGTGATTTTTTATTTAAAATTCACATCTCTGAAACTAAACATAACCGCACGAAAAAAATCATGTCGATGCACGTGCTAAATTATATCCCATTAAAATTTCAAGTGATTTGACTACTTAGTTTTTCAGTAAAAAATCGAGAACTGGCAAAAATGAGTTTTTTTTTGTGCCTTGATTACGGAAGTAAAAAGGCTTTATTGCATTTGAGATTTTGGGAAAAAGTAAATATTGTATGTGTCTTGACTAAGTTCATTGCGCAGCTTTCAAACTCCTATGCTTCTTAAGATATCAAGGTTTAAATTTAAAAAAAAAATTTTTTTTGATTCCTCATATCTCTAAAACAATGCATTTAAATGCTTTAAAATTTTATTTGGTGATTAACTATAGAAAAAGCTATTTGCTTCTAAAATTTTATACGATTTCGTCGAGCGGTATA
>QLSS01000363.1:100567-123290 GCA_024372645.1 Trichomalopsis sarcophagae | reverse complement strand
TTTCAACGTTGTACCAACGTTGTAACAACGTTGCTTGTTATCAGGGTAACTCACACATTAGTCTGAAGCTGCGTGGTTTACCTAAGTGTGTGAAGCATGCATAGTGGATATCTCCTACTCAGCTCCGGCAACACACAATCAGCTTTCCGCTAGTGGTACTTCCACTTTAAAGGATAGGGAAGGCTTATGTCCACTTATCTGACAGATGCAGAGTGGATCTAAGTCAATTATCATTGTTCGAGTGTGTTTATCTTCTCATTACTACCTTGGGTCACAAATCTCACGCGGTCGCGTACTAATCCTTTGCGGACCGTTTTATTGTCTTTAGAAAAAAGTCCTGGATTCTTATAATTAAATTGAGTAGTTAATTTTGTAACAACACAAAAAAGCGGTATTGAACAAGAACAACAAAACAGAATTATTTGTTGTGTATTATTACCAGCTTATATAACAACGTATAAATTCATAGTGTTGCTTGTTTTGTAAACTCTACTTTTAATTGCTCCCTCCTAAGAGGGAACTTTGTAATAGTGAAATTTTCAGTTTTGCTGAAACTTTATAGAAACGCTTTTGGAGATATTTGTGTGGGTGTATGTATACCGTCATAATTCTGGAACTACACGATCAATCAAGTATAAAATTTGGCATGCATATGTTTTCTGATTCTGAAGTCGGAAATTTTTTTTTGATAATATGATTCATACAATATATTCAACAATAGTGTATCTAATAGAGCAAGATATGCTGGATTGTCCATTCCGTTCAATTTTTATGATAAAAAAAGGTGATTTGAAAACAAAATATATCTCTAAAACTTAATCGCCAAACGTTTTAAAAAAATTTATGACAATAAAAAACAATAATATCTACTTGCTGTAAAAAGCTAGGTTTTTGCAGCTTATGAAACCATTAAGCTTAAAAGATATTAGGATTTAAATTCTTTGTCTCTCACCCTGTGTAACTGAAAATTGCTATTTTTTTAAACCTTCTAACACGCTAACTAAATTTTAGAATGTTTTAAGACAATTCATGAGTTTACGAGGTTATGAGGACCCTATGGTATTTGAAATATAGAGGTTCAAATTTGCTCATGAAAATGATATGATTTGATATGGGGACGGGTGCTCCTTATGTAAAATAATTAATAATGAAAGTATTTTAAAAATCATTAATATACTGTGTATTTAAACAATATTTTAGGTATTTAAACTATAAATAAAAATCATTAATATACTGTGTATTTAAACAATATTTTAGGTATTTAAACTATAAATTTTGTTGGAGAAAGCTACGTGCCAAAAAATGGCAGAGGCTTATTTTACCCAATGCCTGGATTTAACTTAATCAAACAAAAACTTTTAAAATGTATTTTTGTTGATTGAACTTATTTTAAAGTACAATGTACATAAGTAGATATATTTATACATCAAATTTATGTAACTATATACATAATTTTAGATACTACACGAGCAAAACGAGATAATGAGATTGATGGACAGGACTACTATTTCATGTCTTCTAGAGAAGAAATGGAAAAAGACATTCAAAATCATCTGTTTATTGAAGCTGGGCAATATAACGAAAACTTATATGGTACATCGATAACTGCTGTAAAAGAAGTTGCTTCACAAGTAAGTTAACGATGATCTTTTTTTTTTAAATATTCAACTATAGTAAGCATACAAGTACTTTTTGAAAAATATGAATTGTATGTTCTGGTATAAGTATAGTTTCCCTGCTAATTTTGGGTCATATAGTTTTAGTAGCACTAAACACATATTACTTGAAACGGTCACGACTTTTCTCGGTCCTGGAGTGTAAGATATATTAATCTTATTATTGAAAAGCAGTGAACATTTACTTTATCTGTGTCGTAATTTTGACGACAGATTCAAAATGAGTTTAATTTATAATTTTTTACAATGATTTTTAATAATAGTAGTTCAGGCCCGGGATACCAGGTAGTGAGGGTTTATTGCAATAAAGAGATTTTCGTTTTTTATAACAAAAGTAGATATATTAATATAAATATACGGGATACGGGCTGCGCGAGTTTTACAAATAATTATTTATTCGCGAGAACTAGCATAAGCTCGAGAGCTTTATTGTTACTAGAGATACTTGAATTGAATGGATGGACTGGATATATAGATATATAATATATATCTAAATGCACAAGTGGATGCGTGACTGTCGCGTTGGTGGGACATGCGTGGACACTCTCGTGCGCGGACTGTAGTCTGTCCGCTTTTAGTGGACGATGCTGAGTCCGCTTTTATACACTGTTAAAAATTGGTTGAAAATTCTACAACAATAAGTAGTTGAAAATTCAATTTTGCGTTATTGAAAACAAAATTCAATAACTTTTGATTGAATATCTCGGCGCTAGGTTTTTCTAAGTTAATTCAAGTACATGTTACTGAAAAAACTTATAAAATTTTGACGTATCCAACTTATATTAGGCATCAATTCGCATTTTAAATACTTATGAGACATGATAAAAACAATGTAAGATGATGTGTATCGTAACCTATATATTAATGAATTGTAAAATAACATCTAAAGCAACATCGTTAAACGGGATCGGACATTAGCTGCACGGAAAGAAGTACGCACGCTGAGGGACGGTGCCACTGAGCATCTTGATTTTGATGCTCTTAAACGCGGTGTATTGGCATGCACTGATATTCGGCATGCTTGTACGAGAAAAAACGATGCGCGAGAGTCGGTAGGGCACGCGTCGCCGCTCTCGTAGTTGCACCGTCCTTCAGCATGCCCCACACTACTTTTTTCCGTGTGACAGTTCTACGCACTGATATAGGTTGTTCGACACCGCTACCGCGCATGCGCGTCATCGTTGAGGCACGTCGCGTCGATCGGGCCCTCCCGCCGCCGTTGGCCGGGCAAGCGAGTCATGAGCGCCTTCCGCGAGTGCAAGCGTGAGCGAAAAATAACTGCCATTTCGACAGCAGCGTTTTATAGTAGTGCACGTTTGGCTTTGTTCGTAACGAATTTTTGGTTTTTTCTACATTCAATGATGTCATTACCGTAAGTATAATTGCAATGAATCAATCAGTGACAAACTCAAGCTATTGAACCCGTAGCTCATAAAACCGCTTGGTTTATTAGGTAGAGGTTAGGATACCCATTCGCCGGCAAGTTTCGACCGCACTATTCGGAGAATTCCGATACAAAAACACAATTCATCAAGTTCAGAAAGTTAAGGTTCGAGAGCCTGAATATCAAAAGGGACATTCTTGCTACAGCATCAACAGTTAACAACGTCACGCAAGCTTTCTGAAGCCGCTTTTTGGAGGTCTCGCGGCAGCGGCCAGCGTCTTCCCGCCTGCGTCAGGACATCTATCTTGCACAGCTCGCAGCGTCAGTGTTTATTGCGACTCATCGTCATTGGAACAATAAGCGTTGTTAAGCCTACCTACTAGGGTCCACGTTTTGGTTTGTATGTACAGTTTAATTTTTTCGTTTATTTACCCTCCCTCTTTTTCTTAGTGTATAAATAGATAGCCAGCATACTTATATAGATACATTTTTTCAATTAGTAGCAAATGTACGCCAAGTTGATAAATAATTATTTTATAGGTATGGCTGATGATTCACGTATGGATATCCTACAGATGAACGTAGCCTAAGTTATCCTTTTTTGTAGTCAACTAACAAGCTCCAGAATAACACCGATATCAAGTAAAATTAACCATAAAATCTTTTTAAACTATTAGATACCAGTCAATATTATTAATAATTTTCTAATTATTTATATCTCTTCACAGAACTTGCTGATTTGCCAACAAAAACTGGGAGCTCACTGAGTGAAATTATTTTTAAACAACTAGATAAAAAACCGTTATTTAAATCAAGCTTATACGTCTTTCTACATAAGCTAAGCGTAAGTGTTTCGGTATAATTGAAATTTATTCGCGAAAAAGCTGAATGGTTCTTATAAATGTAGTGGACGGTCTTCAATTCTCAGTGCCTCTGCGCCTCCTGAACCATTCCTGTACGAAAATGAGCTATAATCTAAATTTATTTGTTTGAATCATGAATTATAGGTTATTTTAATTTGAATATTAGATATTATTAGGGGCACACCTGATTCAATAGATTATATTAACTTTCGCGTTATCTTAAAGAAAATTATGTTCTACTGTCGTCTTTGTAACTTCAAAACACCATCCTTGCCTAGGCATTTGCAACACCATAAATTTCATCGACACATCCATAATTATGTACATTGTGGATTTGAAAAGTGTCTAAAATTTTTCAAAAAGGAAGCTCACTTAAAGAAACATTTATTTCGGTCACATAATCTTTTGAAACAAAAAGAAAATCCAAAAACAGTATTAGATTCCGACCAAAGAGGTAAATTTGTGTGTAGCATTAGTACTTGCGAAAAAGAGTAGGATTGTTTCTCTGATCTTGTCAAACATTTAAAAGTACACATTAAAAAAAATGATCAAATCACCTGCCCAATGCAAGATTGTGGCAAGAAGTACAAGGTTTTATCTTCTTTCACTAGTCATTTAACCAAACAGCATAGAAACAATTATAAAAAAGTACAGGATTCAGAAATATGCGAACAGTCGGAAATTGAGGAATCGCAAACAACTTCAGATTCTGTTGAAACTCAATCACTTGAATGTGTTGTCGACAATGAAAATCAATCTGAACGTTTTGAAGTCGATGGTGATGCGCAATCGGAATCTCCAGTAGAAAACCCTTCACTAGAAGAATCGTCCGATTTGTATTTACATAACTTAGCTCAATTCTATTTGAAATTAGAAACCCAGCTTTTGCTTCCCGCTTCTACTGTAAAAACTATTGTCACTGAAATAACCAGTATGCAGCGAGAATCACAAAATATTGTAATGACATCGTTAGCTAGAAAATTGATCTCTGAAGGAATATCAGCTGATAAAGTCGATATTATTGTGAAAGAAATCATAAATGAAGATCCTTTCTTAAAATGTAATATAGAAATAGGAAGTAATTACAAACGAAAACAATTTTATAAGGAAAATTTTGATTTTATACAACCAGAGTCACTAGTAATCGACAAGGAGAACCAAACGTATTTTTCATACGTGCCCATTATAGAAACCCTAAAATATACGTTCCAAGATAAGTCAATACAGCATAAAATACTAAAAAAAACCTGAACCAAGAGATAAAGACGTTCTTTTCGACTTCATGGATGGCACTGTATATAAATGCAATACGTTTTTCAACGATAATCCGGACGCATTAAAAATTATCTTATACCAAGATGCTTTTGAAGTAGTGAATCCCATCGGAGCTGCAAAAAAGAAGCATAAAATTTTAGCGGTATACATGAGTATTGGAAATTTACCAGAAAACTTACGATCTCATGTCAATACTATTAAACTTGTTGAGTTATGCAAAGAAATTGATTTTGATTACCAAAAGGTCTATGGAAAAATCGTAGAAGCTCTAAAAATTATTGAGACTACTGGAATTGAAGTAGGTGAAAAGCTCTTAAAAGGATCACTTGTGCATATCTGTGTCGATAACTTAGGAAGTCATAGCTTGGGCGGTTTTACAGAAAATTTTAGTCGTGCATAATATATATGTCGATTTTGTAACCTAGAAAGGACAGAATGAGAAATGGTACATGGTGTAACTAAAACATCTGATTGAAGAACAGTTGCTTCATATGCGAATGCTCTGGAACAGAAAGGAAACAGCAATGACTTCGAGGGAATTAAATTTGATTCAGTTTTCAATCAACTCCAATATTATCATGTGTGTGCCCCTGGACTTCCTCCATGCATTGGACATGATTTGTTTGAAGGAATTATCACTTATGATTTGCGATTGTTTATTGACTATTTTGTACAACAAAAATGGTTTACTTTACAACAACTGAATAGTAGGATCGATAAATTCCCTTATTCGATTGAAGATAGACAAGATAAACCTTGTACATTATCCCTTAATAGTGAAAAAATTACTGGCGGAGCTGTTTAGATCTGAAATTTTCTATATATTTTACCACTTCTTATCGAAGATAAAATTAAGGACGCTGAAGATGATGTTTGGCAATTGCTGATAATTCTTACGGAAATTGTTGAAATTGTTTGTTCATCTACGATACATGTAACTTATCTACCTTATCTCGATAGTCTGATATGCGAATATCTTTGTATGAGAGAAAATTTATTTCCTAATACAAAAATGCGCCCTAAGCATCATTATGTAAGGCATTATGCCAAGTTGATTTTAGCGTTTGGTCCGTTGATCAAAGTATGGACAATGAGATTCGAAAGTAAGCATCGTTTTTTTAAACGGTGCATTCGATACCTTCTTAATTTTATTAACGTTGTTAAATCGCTAAGTGAAAAGCACGAACTTAATCAAAGTTTGGTACGCTTGGGTGCAGATATTATAAATGCCATACGAAAGGCTGATTTACCTTCTGATATACAAGAATGTAGTAAAATTGTCATAAAAGGAACAGCATACAAAAAAGGAAATATTTTAGCACTTAATCAATATGAATACCAAAATAATGTGATATTTGGTAAAATATGTTTGCTTCTTTATTGCAATACATCAGATACATTTATTTTATTTGAAATTTTAGAAACCGAATTTATACCATACCTTAGAGCCTACAGAGTCAGAAAAACTATTTCGTATGAATGCTGTTCCTTACAGACAGTTTTGCATTTTAAACCAATGAACGAATATAACCTTGGTAATATGCTATGTATCAAACCACGGTATGGATTCGTGAAGCACCATCTTTGACTTTTGCTCAACAGACAAAGGTATAGTACGTTAATTATAAATTTCAAATTCTAACTTGCTTGATCGTTATTTAATTCATTGTTCAATTATTGATTATTTCTAAAATTCATCACAGTCATTTTCTTCTATAAATCTTGTGATTTCCATGGTGCATGTTTCATATTTCGTTCACGTTTATACATTGGGTTTATCGCTTGAAAAAAGGGTAGCAAATTCAGATGTGCTGTATTAACATTTGTTTATTCATTACGGTGGCGCTATAATAACAAATCATTTTATTGAATTTATCTAACAAATTTTATTTTATTCTGCGTCTTACTGGGATAAACCGTGTTATGAATACATAAGTTTTCATTATTCATCAACAATCTTAATTTTATTCTAGATTTCAACATGCCTTTTTTTATAATTGAATTTGCAAATAGTTCTGAAAGCTGTTTCATCAAAGTTGACTCATTGGATGATATTATAACTGGGACTAGAGAAAAATTGGAACTGCCTGATGCTAACTATAAGGTCGTACTGGAAGATAAGAAAACTAAAGTTGACGATGATTTCATAGAATATGCATCTCAAAATCCAAAAAAGGTAATGAAGCTTTTTATGATGACTCATGATGAATCTTATAATACGAACAATAATACTAAGGACAAAGAAAGTAAATATTAAAACAATATTTTTTTTAATTTTTGAATTATATGTTGATGTTGTTAATGATTACTGTCCACGGTTTTAGGTATTGCACCGTCCGATGAAGCACAGCCATCTACGTTGAACAGTACTGCTACTTCAAGCAAACAATTAAATTTACAAAGTGGAGTTTGGAATAAAGTATGCCCTGATCTTATGGACAAAATTTTAAAAGGAGAGATGATAGAATTCACTGAGAAACAACAAATAGTGAAACAAATTGCTGAATATATGGTTTACTTAAAAGATACCAAAAGAGGCATAGCTCAAAAAATCCCAGAGATAATTTGTAAGACGTATCCACGTACATTTGCAGACAAAATCGAAGGGGTTGAATGGAGTGATGGAATAGCTACACTGAGGACATCGATTTTAAATTGTGCGAACTATAAAACAGGCACCAAAAAAAGAAAAGCTACTATGGATAATGATGAAGATGAAAATGAAGTGCGGAGAAGAGAGCATGATAATCCTAGGAATCAAGACGAATACGGTTGTACACAGTACGCCCCTGACCTTCTGTCAGACGAAAATATTAAGAGTCAAGAAGAAAAACGTCTTAAATTGATAGAGCTTTTTGAAAGACTTGATCACGGCCAACCTGAAGTTTTGGAGTTAATGGACAAGACTTATGCAATGCAGCGCAAAAGCATTAATGACGTAACACGTGAAATTAGTTTACTTATGACTGAGTGGCCTTTTCTAACGGACGACAAATGTTTAATACAACATGCTGATAAACTGATGGGTAAATGTATTCTCACGACATGGAAAAACTCGCTTGAAAAAAAAAGTGAAACCGATAAGACAGTATCTAAAAACTTGCCATACTTTGAAAAGAAATAAAAGTCAAGAATTAAAAGATATAATTCAAGACTGCAAAGAGGCAACTGAAACAAGAAAAGATAATTATCCTAAAAATGCTATTATTTTTCCGCTTCTAGTATTATACTTTGAAGAAAATATAGAACTGCTATACAAAATTGTTGATGTAAGCTATTTATATACATTAATATCTGCTACAACAATAATTGAATTTAGTAACAATAAAAGTAATCATTCTAAATTTTAATTACAGGGCGCACTTGATGAGGATGCTATTCTGGAAACCTGCACGAACAATAATCATCCTGTATTGATTATTAGGGGTATGTAGGAGACACTATTTAATTTTATAAAATGTATATATTTAAAAATAGAAATAGTAATTATATATTTGTTCAAATAGGCAAAACATTGTACGATTCAGAAAGTACCTGCACTATCATTCTTGAAGGAAAAACTGTAATCTACTGTTCAGATTTATTGGATGGAATTTTATTAACATTCTTGAGTTATTATATTTTTGGTTATAACTATCCAGCAGGCTTGGAACAAACTCTAGAATTCATTCAAAGGTAAACATATAAAATTTGTAGATTTCTTAAATTGAACATAAATGGTACATTTATGTTTTAGGATTTTACTGCAAATTAACCCTCCAGTAGGAACGAAGACTGCTCCAGGAAAGAAAAGACGTACCAAATCCTACAACAGTGCCGTGTTGAGTCTAGCTAAAGCTTTGTCTAGCTTTTCGGATTCTTTTAAAACAACCTAATACATCAGATAATTAGTGAGATTTTAATTTAAGTACGCGAGAGAATGCATAAAAAATATTCGAACTACCTTTCGAAGACTTTTTTTGAGATCGTTGCTATTTTATTGCAAGTAACTGTGTAAAGCTGTTTATTTAATATTTATTTATTGAACTATGTATTCTTTTTCTGCAATACATAAATATTACTCTTACAAAAATAGTATTTTTTAAACACGTTTCCAACAGAAATTAAAAAACCAATATCATTATTGAGCGGACAAGGATTCCATTAAAAAGTAGTTGAATTTTCAACAATTGTCAATGAATTTTTAAGTAGGATGTGGTTGAAATTTTCAATTACGTGATTGGAAAAAACTTCAATAACATTTTGTTGAATTTTCAATCACCAATTTTTAACAGTGTACTTACGTGCGGCCGTTGTGCTTGTCCTTAAGTTCTTACCTTTGTGACTATTGATGTTGTAGACACTTGATTATCCTTCTTTGTTTTATTGGGGGCAACCCAGAACTCAGCGGACAATACAGTTTCTTACAGGTTGTTATTGCTTGTGCGTTGGTATCTTATAGTTACTTCGATGTTGGTACAATAAAACTTAATTTACGGTATATTCGTTCTGATATGTGACCTGAACTGGATAGTCCTTCGTGGCACGACAGATGCTAATTGATCTTACTCTACACGATTACTCGTGGCTAATTTATGTATTGTTAATCTAATTTGCTCTATGGTTTCCCACTAACGCCGGTCTGCTATCGACGGGCCCTTTGCCTGTTGCACGATGCAGACTCTCAAACCAGAAAACAAGGAGTTCTACTATAACTTGTACACAGAGTTTCAGTGTTTTCTAGGCACTCAATAGGCGATGCGTACATAGGTATAGCACTCGTATTCGCTAACCGGGTACAGCTACACGACGACAAGTTGCTTATACAAAAGGCGCTACGTGGATCGTTTCCTAGCTTTTTAAAGCCTCGGTGACGATTCAAGGAGTTGTGAAATTATGTGAAACGCGGCAACGATCGACCAATCAACATCCGACGTGCAACGACGATGTAAAAGTAAGTCAGTAATACGCGCGTATAAGAAATGCTGACTCGGAGGTCAAAGCATTCGCTGCGATGTTCGGCGATCGGTTTTGTGCTGTCGCAATTGGTTTAGTATACGTCGTCTGTATGAGTACACGAATGCAGTCGTACAGGCGATGTATACGTATATATATATATATATATATATATATATATATATATATATATATATACATATACACACACGTAAATGCTAAAGTGTATAAACGTGGGACATTGTGTGAGTAGAATATTGCGTATATCTTACATATATTCTAAATATCACATAAATCAAATAAGTAGATATACAGATACGCTTAAGCTTGCGTTATCTGATAGCTCGTGTTCGAAAATTTTATAAGTTTTTATTTGATAATGAAATTGTTCTAAGTTAGTTGTGACAAGAATCGAAAATTGTATAAGTATAGGATGGATACGCGTTATGATGTGATATCGTTGCCTATCTTGAAATTTTATAAGTTTAGAAATATTTGAGAATATTCTAAGTTGTTTACCTGCTCAAGGTATAAATTGCTCAGGAGCAGGGACTAGGCGCTTTAGTTGCGCTGGCGCTTAAGTTGCGCTTCGGCTAGTGAGCTGGTACGGGTCGTGCGGGTCCTTATATAGGCCTCGGAGCGAGCGGAGATCGTGCCGCCTAAATAACTTTCACATTCATGCATTCACACAGAAATTCACACCTATATACAAAAACCATTCATACTAATACATTATAATTCGCGCGCGTTGCGCCGCCGCTCCGCTACTCCTACTCGCCGCTTGGTATATATAGATAAGGAAGCACAAACCCAAAAGGAGATCCAGGGAATTACAAGAAGAGGATTTTTACGCTGCAGGTGCAAACTAGGCAGTGTACACTGAAATATCTTGAAGTAAGTATTCTTTTCTGTATTGCTTTAGTTCATTTTTATATTATCATTATCAAGGATAAAATATTCTTTTTATCAAATTTTTATAAACATTCATAAAATGCCTTTTTTTGTTTGCAGGTAAGAAAAGCCGTACAGAACCCAGAGGTGTAAGTGAATATACCTCATAATTGCAAAGAGTCAAGGTCTATGTGTGTGGAACATATAAAACTTGGCCCTAAACGATTTGGAAAGCACTAATTTAAGTTACACTTTCAACAATTTTTATAAACTTTAAAGTTGATTTTCTCTGAATGTTTTATTTTACTGATTTCAGCTCACTGTTCGTAGGATTCCAAGTAAAAACGTGGTTCTTTTATTCTCAAACTCAAAGTGGATACTTTGTACACCTGTAGTAGTTCTGGTATGAATGTAGGGATTTCGATTTAATTGTTTAGAAAATGTTTTATACATAAAAAAGTAGAGAGAGTTTTGGCGCATTTTGGCAAGGTATAAGGAAGAGAAAGCAAGAAAAGTGGGACGGGAGAGAACAGGAAAAAAATAAAGTGGGGTTAGACTAAGTAGAAAAGGATAGAGATAGAGGGGTGAGCGGCAAAGCCGCAAACCATGAACTATAGTAGTGATCAGATAGAAGAGATTGTAGGAACAAAGTGGAATGAAGAGGAACGGAAACAGGAATTTAAAACCCCGCGAGGATTTCAATTGCCGCGAGAAGAAGAGAAACGGGGAAGCTACTGGGAAACTACTCCCAAGGAGGAAAAAGGAAAAAAGGCAATAGGAGGGAAGGGGGCTGAATTAAGACAGCTAACCCTCACAGAGAAAAGGAAGAAGAGACAGGGAAGCATACCGGAGGAAGAGAACAGGGAGAAAAGTGAGAAGACAGAAGAGATAAGGAGTCCGTTTCCGTTTGAGTAGAGCAATAAAACAGACAGGACTCCAACAAAGGCAGAGAAGATAGAAGGTGCGAAGGGAGAGGAAAATATAGATAGCCTGCAAAAGTCTCTGGATGAGATTTTAAAGAAGATAGACGAAGAGAAGGAGGAGAGAAGGAGGGAAAGAGAAAGATAGGAAAAAAGGTCGAAGGAGACAGAGGAGAAACTGAATGAAAAGGTGGAAGTGGTAAGGCGGCTAATGAGTGGAGGCGGGGGAGGAAAGAAAAAAAAGAGAAGAACTTAAAAGAATAATGGAGGATAAGGTAAAGGTGCTGGAGGAGAAGGCATAAGGAGTGAAGAGAGAGAAGACGGAGGCAGGAAATAAAGGGGAAGAGAAGGAAGAGAAAGATAAACAACTGAAGGAGTTAGAATGAAGAATTGAGGCTAAAAGAGGATAGGTGAGACAAGGTAAAGATTGAAGGATGGTTCAACGAAAAGTTAAAAATTACGGTGAAGGTGAAAAGGACATGGATTATTAGAGGCAAGTCCACAAACAGAATCGGCGTGGAATTTGAAGACAGAGAGGAAAAGGAGAAGATAATGAAGGCGAAGAGTAATCTAAAGGGCACGGACTTCATAGACCACGATACAACGTGGTTAGAGAGGAGAATTAAGGAGAAGCTGAACGTACTGGCTAAAGAGTGGAGAAACCAAGGAAAACAAGTGAAAGTAGGAAAAAACGAACTCACGTCGGGAGATGAGGAGTTTATATGGGACGAGAGAAAGGACAGACTTTTTCGGAAAAGAGGGAGGAGGCAAGAATAAGGGAAAGAAGAAAGACCGAGAAAAAGAGAAAAAAAAGAAAGCCTAAAGGAGTGGAATTAAAGGAGTGGACGAGGAAGGATGGAGATTTCTATTGGAATTCTTCGTCATCTGCCTGCAGGAGACATGGACAGGAGGCGGTGAAGAGGAAAACATAAGGAAAAGACTTCAGGGATACGAGGTTAAGGTAAGAGAGGCAAAGAAGGGGGGAAGCAGACTTGGGCTAAAGGGAGTAATGATAATGGCAGTCAAGAAAAGAACTAAAGAGGATAAAGTAGAGTGGATGGAAGGGAGATCAGGAGAATTTGTAGGAGGGAAGATCAGGATAAAAGGAAAAGAATGGTGGATAGGCTCGACATTTATGAGGGAGGAAAAAAGGAACAACTATAAGAAGGTTGAGGAAATGGTAGAAAGGGCAGGCGGAGGAGGAAGGATACTCTGGTGCGGAGACCTAAATGCAAGGACAGAAACAGAAGGTGGAAGTCTTGATGAGTGAAGAAACGAGGTAAGGAGAGAATGTAAGGATAAATCAATAAATGAAGAGGGTGAAGAGCTGTTAGACAGGCTAAAAGAGATGGGGCTGTCCATTTTAAACGGAAACATAGAAGGAGATGAGGAAGGGGAAATAACGTACGTAGGAGGAATGAGATGCTCAGTAATAAATTATGGGATAGCAAACGAGGAAGGAAGGAGAAAAATAAAAAGAATGAATGTAAAGGATAGAATAGAATCGGACCATGGGGTGCTGGTGATAGAGTTAGACACAGAGAGAAAAACGGAGGTGGTAAAAGAGGAAGTCAGGAGGGCGTCTTGGACAGAGAAGGACATATTAGAATACAGAAATTAGCTAGAAAGAGGAGGAAAAGCAAAATCATGGACAAAAGTGAAAGTAAGGAACGCGATATAAACCAAAAAAGAGGTGAGAAAGAAGAATGAAAAAAATAGATGGTGGGATGAAGAATGCAGAAAAAAGAGGGCAGAAATGAAGGGCGCTAAAAGAAGGATTAGAAGAGATGGGGTCAGCAGGTACACGGAGATTAAGAGCGAACTAAAGAACATGTACAGAAAGAAAAAGGAAGAGGGAATAATAAAGGAGATAAAAGAAGCGAAAGAGGGCAGATCAGGCAAGAAATTCTGGAATATGGTAAAAAGGAGAAGAAGAGGGAAAAGAGAGCAGATAAAGAGATAGGAGACGCGAAGTGGTTAGAGCACTTTAAAGGGCAACTGGGAGAGAGGGAGACGTAGAGAGAGGAGCTTAGGGTAGCAGAACAGCCAGCAGGAAGTGGGGTGGATGAGGAAGAAAGTGGGATAGAAGTAGAGGAAGTGAGGGAGATAATCAGAAAGTTGAAAGAGAAAAAAGCACGAGATGACGGAATACAGAACGAAGCATGGAAATACGGAGAAGAGAATCTAATAGAGGAACTGACGGAAATATTGAGAAAGATATGGAAAGGAGAGGGACTGCCGGAAGAATGGAGAAAAGGAACGGTGAAACCAGTTTTTAAAAAAGGAGATGAGTGTAATAGAGTACGGAGCAGAGATTTGGGTTTGGAAAGGACAGGAAGAACTAGAGAAAATCCAGAGAAAATATATGAAATGGGTTCTTAAACTGGAGAGGACAACTCCAGCGCACATTATTCATTGGGAGACGAAACGTTTCAAAATAGAAACAAGAGCAAGAAAAATGGCAGTGAGATATGAGGGGAAATTGAGGAAGGCAAAAGAAAACTCCTTGCTGAGAGAATGCTGGAGCTTACTGAAAAAAGAAGGACAAAAAGAGATGAGGAGAGGAAGAGATAAGGATGTAAGAAGGAGCGAACTAGAAAAATGTGGTATATCAGTTGAAGAATATAACAGGGGAGTAGAAGAAGGAGAAGAGGTAGATGTGGAGATAGAGAGGATAAACAAGGACACGCAATGGCAGAAGTGGAGAGAGGAAATAAGAGGTTCGAAATATGCAGAAGAGATAAGACATAACTACTAATGGAACAAGGAGAAATACCGGAATACTTAGGAGAGACAGGAGAAAGGAGGAGAGGGGCCATGGAAAAGATAGCAAGGTTCAGACTAGGAAGCGAAACGAGGGGCAATCACTACTGGAGAAAGGAGGAAGATAAGAAATGCAGAATGTGCGGGAGAGAAGAAGAGACGCTGAAACACGTAATAGAAGACTGTGAGGAGACAAAGATAGCAGAGAAAAAATGGGAAGAAATTTGCGGAGGCAAAAGAAGCCATATAGGGAGTCTTAGTAGTATTTTATGGAAAAGGAAAAACAATGAATAAGTAACAGAATAAAGGAGAAGGATGAATAAAGAAGGGGAAGGAAGAAAAAATGAACCGAGAGCAGATTCAATAAGCGGGCGGGACCCACCTAGGGAACTCCAAGGAAAAGTCCCTAGAAGTGAGAAGAAAAGAGACTAGAAATTTCGGCAAAGAAGAAGGGAGTAGAACGAGGGAACCGACGGAATAGAGAAGGGAACGTATAGAACAGAAGTGAAAGCACGTGCAGATAGCGTAAAGAGGTTAGAAAGAAAAGATTAGTCAACATGATTAGGAGATAAAAAGGTGAAAAAGCCAGATAGCAGAGATGACGCACTTCGAGAGAAGAGTGGAGAGGGAGATGAGAGAAATAAAAGAGGAGGTAAAGGAGTGGAAGAGTGCAGCTAGAGAGGAGAAAAAGAGAAGCGGTGGAGAGAAAATTGATGGATCTGGAAGGGGGCGTGGAGATATTGAAAGGAAAAGTGAGAGAAGAAAGAAGAGAAAGGGAGAAGCTGCAAAGGGTAGTTGAAGAGATGATGGATAAGATAAAGAAGTTGGAGGAAAAGGGTCGAAGAGATAAAGAGAGAAAAGGACGGGGAGAGAGAAGCAAAATGAAACTGAAAAGTGAGGTAAGCTTGGTTTCAGCAAGCAAAGGAAAGAAAACGGAAGAGGGAAGAAGCAAAGTTTGGGAGAGAGTTGTAATTATACATAAGGGAGCAAACTGGGACGAGAGCAAAGTATTGCAGAACTTGTTAGGTAATTTTTTAACTGGAACTAACTGGGAATTGGAGGATACATCCAACAGCGATACGAAGAAAATAATATTTGAAACAAGAGAGGAGATGGAGAATATCTGGGAAAGGAGAGAGGAGATTAACGAAGAGGACAAGGTGAGAGTAGAGCAGTGGATGAACAGGGAAGAGAGAAGGGCAAAAAGAGAGGCGATATTAGAAAGGAAAAGAAGAATCGAGGAGGCAAATAGAAGGGGTGAACTAATGAAAAGAGGGAATATCAAAGTGAGAGTAGAGGGTGAGATGTACGAATGGATAGAGGAAGAGGGTAGAATAAAAACGGTAAAAGAAGCGGAGATGAGTTATGAGGATGAAGAGAGAAGGGCTAGAAGGAAGAAGGAAAACTAGAGAGAAGGAAACAGTGGTGTACTAGGTGTACGATATTATGTTTAGAAAAAAGAAAAAAAAAAGATGTACGGAGAGAATATATATTTTTTGTATTATATTTTAAATACTTATATAAATCAATAAAACTACTACTACTACATAAAAAATTATCCAGAATAAGCAAAAAAAATTTAGTTTTTTCTTTGCCAAATCATTTCTAAACATTTAAATTAAAATCCCAGCATTCATACTAAAACTACAAGTGTACAATGTATCCACCTTGAGTTTGAGCCCAAAAGAACCATTTGTTCACTTGGAATCCTACGGACAGTGAAAAACTTCACAAATTCTTGCACCGAGTGCCACAATGGACCAGAAGGAAAAATGTAGGTTTTAGCATAATAAAATTAAAGGTATTAATGATTAATACATCTATAAAAAATTTCAAATGATTTACTTAAAATTTATGAATTTTTCTCAGAGTTCTTTTTTCAGGGTTTAAACGTGTTGTGTCCTCTTAACGAAGAGAAAACTTGTTCTGTAGTGCTAAAAAAGAGACGCTTTGTTGATCCGACAATATCACATCCCTAAAGTTATAAAAAAAGTGAATTGTTTTAATAATTCTTAGCTAGTTGTCGGTATTTGGCGTTTTGCGGTGTTGAGAACGCGTGTAGTTGCAGCGCAAACAACTGTGCTATTCCGAACTGAAAGCACTATTCGGAGTATAAGAAGAGTTTAACGGGTCTCACATGGCACATCCTTCTACATAGTTTAGCACTCGGCCCAGATACAACTGTCCTTGTAGCAGCAGCTTGATCAGCATCACCAATAGTACTATGTAAACCAGCAGCAGCAGTGTTTAGTTTAACTGTCCTACTAACACCACCAACAGCATCGTAACGCTAGCGACGGTAGTCGACATAGTGGGAGGATAAACTATAAAGTATTTATTAATAATCAAATGTTATTTTTTTTAAATTTAAAATATCTGTTTTAACTGAAAAATTATTTTTCCTTAGTTTTACTTAAAAAAATGCCTACAATAGATTCGACGCCCGAGGCTATCCTCAACGTTGATAGCATGCTGCTCGATCAAGCGGCGTATCAGGCGGTGGACTGGAGAGCGTACACTCCAGCGATCTCGCCACCTTCTGTTTGGGAATAAGGATGGATAGATTTGTAGGAGTATGGCCGACGTTACTATCCACGCCGTCCACAGAATCAGGCCAATTACCTGGCTGGTTTGGCGAATACTGAAGACTGGAAGAAACAGCCGTTGGATCTTCCGCGGCTATCGAGCAAGGATGTGTCGGAGGAGCTGTCATCATCTGTGCAGGAGGGTGATTCTGTACAGCTATACGATTTACCTGCGACACCAAGTCTTCCGCCGCGAGACCCGCTGCCTCTACGTTTGGAACAAATGTCTCAATGGGCACGAAACTCTAAACCCAACCCCCTTCGTGCCCATTGAGACATTTGTACAGGACGCCAAGACACACAACATATCAAAAATGCAGCGAAATTGACGGAAACCACTTTTCCCATAGGCGTGTTACGGGGTCCTTTAAACACATCCGTAGAATCCAAGCTGTCAGTGTCTCCCGCCACCAGAGCTACGGCCAGCACTAGTAGTTAGAAATGCAGACCAGCTGAGGAACATTACCACGCTCGCGTTCACGATGAACTCTCTACAGATTCTACGCGCACTCAAAAACTTACCAGCAACGAAGGTGAGTGTTTTTCCGGCAGACGAAATGCTCTTCGTCCTGGAGGAACCGTGTGCAATTGTGGTTAACACGGATGACAGCACAAAACATGGGTTACATTGGGTTCCAATTTTCATCGATACCACCGGGCCAGGAGTTTACTTCGACAGCTATGGACTACCCCCCCAGCCATCCGGATCACATCGATCAACTTAGACCGAATTACTGTGTCTACGATTGAAATATTCAACAGCTGCAGAGCCTCAGTTCTGACATTTGTGGGCATTATTGCATTAGTTTTTTGTTTCATCATACTTGTAGTAGTTCTCTTTCTAATTTTCTTACAATATTTTTAATAAATACTGTAGTCAACGATATACGCATTGTATATTACCAACCATTTCAAAGAACGCAAACACAAACATGCAAATAAAAGAATCATCTACAGCAACATTGAACAAATCGAAAATCGAAAAACCGACATTGTAAATTAAATATCAAAGGGCGTGTGTGTGCGTCTCATAAATTCTACTCGTATATAATCATGTGTGCACTTTTCGTGTGTCACAGCTCCGGATACTCGCCTAATACTCAACTCCGAAAACAGGCCCCCGAATTATTTACAACGTTTTAAATTTACAAATAATTGTTATGAACATGTATTTATTCATAACGTCTAAACATTTTTTCTTACTTTCTTCACTTACCCCATGCACACTCGAAATTATTTAATCCATCCAAGAAATTTGCAATAAATAAAATGTTCAACAATAATAAACGAATTTACAATAAATAAAAATTTATAAACCAACACGCCTGTCCCCCAAGAATAACCACCACCCAACACCCACTCGCCCACTCTCGCCTAGCTAAACTATAACTGACCCCGAGACAGGCCACCACCTTGGATTGATACCGTCCCCCGAGCCAGAAGCACCTACCACCAGACCCCGGCCGCAACTCCCCCCTAGGATTAATAGAGTTCTGCCCCTCTAAGATCGATAACGTACCCCTTTTACAATGTCATTTGCCTGCATGTAAAATGACCCCCTGCTGGAAAAAGTTTATAGAAGTAGTGTTTATAGAATAGTAAATATTATCGATTTTTGTCGGTTTCGATCGGCTTTCCCAGCAGAGCTGATAGAAAATTAAGCATAGAATATGTTACTATATTCTATAATACTTTAAAATAAGATCTGAAATATATACGGAATAATATAATAATATTGTTTTCGTGTACAAGGCGTCGTCGGTAAGGTCTGAGCAGTGAATTTGAAGAAAAGTTTAGTATCCGAGTCAGTGAGTAAGTGTATCATTAAAATGTCCATAGATTGTGAAAAGCCTAGACAACTGAAATTTTACACAGATACTTCTGTTACGTGAGAAATCACGCTAAATAATCACGTGATAAATCACGCGATCTATCATGTTAAAATTCTAGTGATCACAGTTATAACCGTTTATAGTCATAAGTATTTGATCTGCATTGAAATTCGAGGAAGACCAAAATTACAATTCTAGAAAAATTCCCTGGAAAATCCGGAAAGTGCAAAATTTTATTTTTACATAAAAATATTGCAAAATCACATCCTGATTGGCGAAACATGGTTTATGATACAACGCACTTATACAACAAATGTATTATATTCACGGTGTTTCCAAGATTCCGTTTACAGTTATTGTTGACACTATAAAATTTCTGTTTGAACATACTTATTTCCAATTTGATAATACTATTTACAAACAAATTTTTGGTTGCAGATATCGTTATGGATGATTTAGAAACTGATTGTCTTAATATCTTGAATGATAATTATGGCTGTATACCTCTGTTTTATTTTAGATATGTTGATGATACTATATTATGCATAATAGAGCAACAACTTAGTATCAACGAATATAGACCTGTACAGGTCTATATTCGTTGTTAGTATAGTGTTAGATATTTTTAACAGTTACAATAGTCATTTACAGTTTACGCACGAAGTTGAAACTAACAACCATATTTCTTTTCTCCATGTTACTTTATCTATTAATAATAACTTCATTATCACAAATTGGTTCCAAAAGTCTACGAATTCAGGTAGAGTTTTAAATTATCATTCTAATCATACTATACAGTTCAAATGTAACATTGTGTATAACTTAGTCGATAGTCCACATTAAAAATAATCCTTCACACTGGTTTGACTTTGATAATGTTATAATTTTAGATCGTGAGTGCAATAGGTATAAAAGACTGATTTCAGAGAGCCTTTTTATTATTATGAATGTAAATACTATAAATAAACAAGAAGATTTTCAATTAATGAACAAACAATACTGTATTTTCAATAAAATTTTCAATAGTGATTAATTATATAATTAAAATTTATAAATTAAATATATTTTTTAAAAATTACATTAAATTCTCATTTCAATCTCACTTTTATTATAATTATATACTGTATTTGCATTTATTTTGGTTTCATTAATTTTGAAAATATACAATTATTATTATTAATTTTTTGTTGTATATATTTATATATCTATAATTTTTTTGTTTTCAAATATGTCGATAACTATATAATATAGAGTATCTTGCGCCACATTGTTATCAAAGCCGTATTTGTGCGTGATTTGCATGTATTAGTAACATCAGTCTCATATGTAATAGACACACGGCACAAATATGTAGCACTTGACTGTGACTCGAGGAATTTTCCTCTTAATAATTTATCATAATATGTGACTTTTTGAATTATTGATACGCATTTAGTTTAATTTTTTCACGACTTTATTTTATTGTAATTCTTGTTGTAATTATATTTATAATTTTTTGTTGCTAATAAAGATCTGAAGATGTTGGAAACCAAACCAACGAAACGTCGTCAGCTAATTGTTGGAGTTTTTATTTAGTTTTTTATATGGGTTGACTATCTCACCTTTGTTCCTGCTTTATTTATTTAATTTAGTTATGAGTTTTGTTGTATATTTCTATTGTCAGATGTGTACACACGTAACAGGTTTCGAATTACTATAAGAAGACGAGTAGAAGAGTACAATGCGGTGGCGCTGTAGAGCGACGACAGAGTGTATGCCTTGCAAGCCAGAGGATCTCGGTTCAAGCCCGGGGTCCGTCACTTTTTCGTTGCACTCTTCACTCGTAACATTTTCTGGTGACAGCGGTGGGATGAACTACGATGAATCAGTTGCCTGCCTTATCATATATGGGTGTAATAAAAAATGAATAACCGACAGATCATGGCCCAAAGCCTCTGAATCCACAGAATAGAACATGCGTAACGGCCTCTCATCTGTGCGGTAATTGCGATCGATGAGGGCGTCGATAACTTTGGGCCGTGGACGTGTCACGTATTTACACACGTCACGGGTTTTGATTCTAATTGCTGAGTTTTTATTTCTACAAGGGCTGACTCTTTCACTTTTGATTACTAATTATTTGTTTGGTTAACATGGAGAGCAAAAAGCTTAATTGTTAAAATTTTAGAACCTACTTAAAAACGGCACCATTAATAAAACTTTCTTATCGTACTTTTAATGATTTGTTTTAATTACTGCCATATTATTTTGAAATTATAGCAGTTTTCGACTCTGGTTCATGTTTCTTATCACTTGTGAGTTTTCTTTTTTTATTCTTCTGAGTCGTAATTGTTTCTGCGTGATTTGTCATCTTTCTATTTGTGATTGATGCAATTATCTCAGTACTTCTTTGACGATCCAAGTCGTACTCAGAAATTTAATGAGCTACAGCAATTTCCACTCTAGTTTTTTATGAAGAATTATTTTTTGAGGGCTTTCTCTACGTCACTGAATGTATATCCTCGTTGGCATTTTGATCAAGTCCTTGGATGCACCGAGCTAATAATTCTTCATTTGATAATCTTTCGTATATTGGTAGATTATCTACGACAGCCTGATCCAAATCACTTGCATACTTGTATGACCATGCGGCTTTTTTTCTGCTACAGCACGCTTGTAAAAGCACCAAGACTGCTTTCCTTGAGGACACAGTGATTTATTGTGCTTTTTATCTCCGGAACTACAGTGAAATATAGTAACCATAATTTGTTTTTATATGCCCCTTACATTATTTTGATTGCGAACAATAGCATTCCTATAATATCCAGCAAGCTTGCCAATCACCTCGTTGGTCAGTGCTTTAGCTGACTTTCCACCAAGTGTTATCCCCTTCTTTTAGCAGTTTTTCCTATTTCTCTTAAAGCTGAGGACAAGCGTTTAGCCACATGATTATTGCACTGTTCTTTTGCTAATTGATCTGAATAAATATTAAGTAAGGATAAATGATTGAATGTCATATCTCACAATCACTGACAGATCTTTGCCATAGAATTTCAGCTATGGCTAACTCCATGGAGCCGGAAGAGCCAGAAAAGTAATTGATTAATTTATAACGGAAAAAGTTTTTTTTAGCACGAGCTAACGCACTGCTGCGCGTTGCATATAGAATGTAGCTGCGCTGGAGCGAGAACACCGCACCACCACACAAGTGCAAGAGAGAATAATGGCGACACAGTGCGCTAGAGCGGAATCGCCGCACCCCAGAAGAGAGAAAGATAAAGAGATCGCAACACATCCGCCACCCGCACACGGCCAAGCCTGTAAGGGCAAGCAAGAAGCGGCCCTGATAGATCCCGAATGTTCATCATGCACGCAGCTTATACAAACAGCCTCAAGCCATTGCTCTAAGACACTCAACTTGAGAAGTATGGGTTTCAGTCTACGTATGTTTAAAATTGAATAATTGATTTTTTTTGGGATCCAATCAATAACATCAATTAAAATTTGTATAATTCTCTCTCTCTCTCTCTCTTTCTCTCTCTCTCTCTCTCTCTTTCTCTCTCTCTCTCTCTTTCTCTCTCTCTCTCTCTCTCTCTCTCTCTCTCTCTCTCTCTCTCTCT
>QLSS01000363.1:85422-100557 GCA_024372645.1 Trichomalopsis sarcophagae | reverse complement strand
TCTCTCTCTCTCTCTCTCTCTCTCTCTCTCTCTCTCTCTCTCTCTCTATCTTCGGCTAGCATAGCTATTATTGTATATGTACAGAGTAAACTTAAAGAAAGTGCAAAAATGTTTACTCAAAGATAGTTTTATTTTGAATGACAGTTATTATTTACAATCAATAATATGAAGTTGCATGAAAAACAATAGAACTTAAGAGAGTAAATAGTTCGTGACTTGCGTATCCAAAATGATCGTCGAATCGGCGGTGTGTTTGGAATGAAAAATGACTGCGTTCTCGAGGTAAATGTTCAGGACGTTAATCTTGAGTTTGTAACGGAAATTCTTCTTGAAGAATTGCAGAGGTAGATTGATTTTGGAATGAATCATTTACGGTAGGTGAAAAAGATGCGTGAGATGTTGAGAATTGAGCTTCCGTTGTAGTCGTAGACATCTCAACACTTGAAGATAGTAAAGATTTTAAATTTAAAGATTCTTGAGTCGACGTAGCTTGTATAGTCGGTGATTCTTTAATCGATACAGTCTGAGAAGTCGAAAGAGCCTTATATGATGGTGTAATTACTTCAGTATTTACTTCTTGTTGTGCTTGTGGTGGGAAATGTTGATAAATTAGCACCAATTTTATCTTTAAAAAATATTACTTTTTCTGTATTCTTTGTTGTTTCTTCCCCGTCTTCTGATTTCGTTGTAAAAGCACGAATTTGATCGACGTGTCGTTTATACCTTTTATCAGTGTAACTGATTTCATAATGCAGATCTCCTAGACGAGAATTAATTTGTCCTGGAATCCATTTATCTAATTTTGGGTTACCGGTAAAAAATAAACATGTTCAAGTGGTTCAAATTCTCGGTACGTATTAATAAAATGAGATTGATGTTTCTCAGAAATCTTCTCGTTGATAGGTTCGGGTCGAACAACATCTAATTGTGCGCAAATGTTTCGTTTTAAAAATAATAAAGCAGGTGGTTGTCCAGTAAATGAATTAGGAGCTTTTCTATATTGGCTCAAGAATATTATTTTCTGCTTGACCATTTAACAAAGGGTGATAAGGAGCAGTAAGTTTGTGATATTTCACCCTACTTACCTTGAGAAATGTTTCAAACTCATCTGAAACAAATTGACGAACATTATCTGGAACAACAATGCTAGGTACACCATGAGTAGCGAATAACTGATCGAAAATATCGATTGTAGCAGTGCTAGTACTGGAACTGTGACCTTGGCTTCAAGCCATTTACTATAAGCATCAGTGATCACTAGAAGTATTTTACCAGCTACTGGTGCAGCATAGTCTATATGGATACGTTCCCATGGACCTTTAGTATATTCTCAATGATGTGTGTTTAATTTAGGAGGAGCATGAGCATGTTTGGCAAACTCAACACAAGATTTAATAATAAGTTCAATATCTGCATCAATTCATGTCCAGTAAACAAATAATCGTGTCAAACCTTTCATTTTGACCAAATGTCCAAATGCGCTGAATGAATGCCGTTTGAAATTGCTTGACGAAAAGACGATGGAATCTAAACTCGATGTTCAAAAATCAAGCAATTTAAAGATCAAAAGACTCAGGCGCTTTGTATCCATGACGAGATAGATCTTGACCAGCTTCGAGTAGTTGAACAATTTTACCTAGGTTAGAATCTTTACGAGTTTCTTTCGCAATCTGCTCTGCTCGTACAGGAAACTGATTTATCTGGTTGATAATAAATGTGTCAACAGAATCAAATTCTGTAATTTCTTTAATAGTATCAACCGTTGAATTAAGTGGAGAACGTAAACAATAATCTGCATTTGCATTAGCTTTAGTTGGCTTGAACTTAATATCTTTGTTGAAATGAGCTAAGTAAGCAGCATAATTAGCCATTTGACTGATACAAAGCATAGGAAGTGATTTTACAGGATGAAAAATCTGTGTCAATAGCTTGTGATCTGTAAACAGCGTAAAATGATGAGCGTATGAATAATTAAAAAATTGTCGACCTTTCGATTCCGTTGCTAAGTTTATGTGATAAAACAGCTCCGAGTTCTACTTTCCTTGCATCAGTGGCGAGTATGAGACGTAAGGATGAGTCGTATGGCATCAAAACTTGAGGAGAAATGAGAATATTTTGAAGCTCTCCGTATGCTTTATCAGCAGTTGGCGACCATTGAAAAGATGATGTAAGAAGCATGTCCCAAAGTGGTCAAGCTTTTGTAGCGTAGTCAGGAATGAATGAATTGCAGTACGTAGCTTTACCAATAAACAAACCCCCCCCCCTACCCCAGCCTACGAATTTTGGATATATACATATATATATATTAAAAATACGTATAGATGTATTTTTAATAGCACTCCTCAAAAATATTAATTATATAAATAGCACCCCCGTAGTTTATAAATAAAAAATAGGTAACGATCGCGCATCTTCTAACGTCGATATCTCTTCAGATACCTACAATTCGGTAGTTCTTATAGTCTAAAAAAACTGCACCCTTCGTGAATCTAATTGCACCATCGCTAAAAATCCATAAAATGCAATATTAATTGCAAAAAGTTATTAAAACTCAATTTATCTATCGCCGAACTGCACGGTTTCTTGGCGCATGCGCGGCGCAGATATTCTAGGGTTTTTGTTTTGGGAGCTAAAGCGATTCCCGCAGTCCCGCAGCTGATTAAAAACTGTATAAGAGGTTAACGTATACATTTTTTCCTTTGAAATAAATAACAATAGTGAATATAAATAAATAAAAATTAAAGTTAACAATGGATTCACATACAATGGTAATTATTTTAACAACGTTATTTTTAAAACTTTCTATAGTTAATAAGTTTTATTCGTTGTTTAAAATAGTTAGAAGCATATATACTTATAACTGTGCTCTGATCATTCCCTTATAGTTCTGCACTTTTGGAAACTGGACATGTATTATGTGTATCATGAGACAACCACTGATGGTTAACAAGGAGGCGATTGCCAAGGTATGGCTGGGGCTTATCCCACATAAGGATATTAGGAATAGTCTCAAGGATTCAAAGGAATCTATGAAATTTATCAATTAGCATTGGTGACATGAAGGGATAATTTGTTTAAACACCTCGATAGACAGGTGAGTTTGCATCAACACACATTCACCTTACTTTTTCCATCCAATTTATACAGCTGACTCAATGTGTTTTGTTTTAGGTTACTAAAGCTGTCCATTCCATTACGAATGTTGTACCATTTTGATAGTATTAAAACTATGGACAATTCAATCATTGATCTCATTGATTGTGCTGTTAGCTATATCACTCTGCTTCTTTACTCTGAAACCTCAGAACCTAATAACAAACCATCAAGTTCACGTCTTGAAGAATTAGAGGAAAAAACAAGGCAAATAGAATTTGATATTGGAATAAGGTGCATTTCTATTCTACGTTACTTGGCTGAATTTGCTGATAACTTGCCTTTGTGTGCATTGTCATGTATATTAACTATAACAATTTAATTTTGAAAAATATTTGAGATTAGGTGAAACCATGATTTACAATGGAAAGTGAGGAAAGATAGAAATGAGCAATTTTGATAAGATTTGCCCAAATCAAAGGTCAAGTATGGTTTGGTTTGCGTGAATTGTTACTGAACCCAAAATTTACTACCTACTATGATATTACAGAAGTTCGGATGGGTCAATTGTCTAAAGTACGTTGATACTTTTTTATGTTTATAACTTTTTTATGTTGATAACTATTTCGCAGTTTTATTATACAAATATTATTGTAGTTGCAGATGTATATCCAAAAACATGTCCTGGATCAAATAGTACCATTGGTAGACCTACGTAGATGGTTGAGTTATTTAAACATGTTCTCACAAACTCTGAATTCACAAGGACCAATAAATGTTTAAGTCATAACCGAGGTAATGTAATTGAAGAGAAACATTTGCTTGATTTATTGCTTTTAATAAATGTTATTTTCATTTTTAATTTAAATAGTTGTAGATAAGTTTTCAATCGAAGAAAAGTATAACAAAAGATGGAATAGGTTGGCTGAACATCAAGCTTAAACTCTGATGTAAGCGGGGTCGTTGGGGTGGCCTCGAAAGGCTGAGTAAAGAGGCGTGTGCGCTCGTCGTCCCTCGTAGCTGCAGGCGCCTGTGGAGTTCGCTCCTTGGAGAGCGGAGCTATGGAGAGGCCTGCTGTAGGCGGTGAGATGACAGGTAGGCAGAAAGAGGCCTGCTGAGGCTTCCTATCCTAGGCTTCTTCGTTGCCTAGAGAGCGGACACTGCTCGGACCTCTCTAGGTCGACTCTTGGATCGAGTCTGGACGAGGGGGGGCCGCTCAACCCGGTATAGGTTGCACCACCCAATTTTGCAAAAGGGGGAAATAGGGATTCTTTTTCTTATTTTTATTGCGGGGCCTATCCCAAATAGGGATCGGTCCACTAAGATATGACTAAGAGGCGCAGTGCGCTTTAGTCGGAGGTCTTGAGATCGACCGCCACCGAGGCCATGGGCTCTGGAGGAGTCTTCTCCTCGACCAAAGGTGCCTTCTCTAGGGGGAGCGGCAACGGGACCTTGAGGGTCACATTAGAGATGACCCTCGGCTTGCGGCTCTGCCCCGGGAGTCTGGGAGAGCTGGCCTTCGCTTTGTCGGCGATGGCTTTACTGCTGGCGGTTTCCTCTTCCGCGGGGAAATACAGGCCAACCTGCGTTGCGCTGGTTGCGCAGCCTGCTTAGCCGCTATCTTCCGGCTGGTGATCTGTAGCTGTGTCGTCGGAATTGCGGCTGCTAGAGTCGGAGCTACTCGGTGGTACCGATATATGTCCCGGAGGTCTGGATCAATCGTGGGCCGCTCTGGGATGTCTACCAATTGCAGGTGTTCGGGCCATTCAGCGTTCAGTACGTCGGATGGTGACTCCGCGGTGTTCGGCCCCGACTGAGGTGTGGGAGTGGTGAGTAGCGGCAGGTCCGCTTGAGTGCCGATGTGCTGGCGTCCCTAGGTAGGCTCGGTCTGGGTGGCGACGTCGGCAGTTGAGGGCTTCCGATGTTGGTGACGCTCCAGGATCAGCGCTCGGTTAGCCTTGGCGTGCAGCAAGTGCAGCAGATCGCGCTCAGCCCTCAGCTCCCGAAGAGCTTGTAAGTCCGGCCTCGACATACGCCGAGTTAGCGCTGAGAAGTGCTGATTAGGGAAAGGGTGAGAAAAGAAATACTCGGAGTATTTACTTTGAAACAAAAATCAGATTTAATTGCGTTGAAGTGCACTGTGCAAGTAGCCTAGGCTCAGTGCTGCCACTTCAGACGCGGTCTGATGCCGGGAAGGGGATGTCTCGGCCTGGAAGCCGGTCCGCTTATATGCCCTTCAAGGCGCTACTCCTCTTTGGGGAGTACGGCAGCCGCCTAGCGGCTGCGCGCGGTACTAGCGGTACTGTGGGCGCGCTGCAGCGCTGTCTAGCGGGTTGCCGACATCCAGGGGCTTGTGCGAGAGAGCCTGCGGGTGGGTTACAACAACAAATTGTAAGTAAAGCTTATGATTTTGATAAGCTTGAAATAGTGGATACAAAAAAGTTCTCCCGATGCAAGAAAGTAGCCAAAAACTGATGTTCTAGATGCTAGGATATTAGGAACAGTCTCAAGGATTCATTATACGTGGTGGATAATAAATTTTAACATAAATATCTCTTGTTTTAGAAATGAACATATCTCTTGTATTACAGTACGGTAAACCTGCTGCTGCCTGCTGCTACATCCACGTATCCTCAAATTCATAATGCAGAACTGCAAATTTGTGACGAAAAACAGCTTAGCAGTGAGTTTGAGCTCCTCGTCAACAAGCTTATACTTATTAAAACTTTATTGAAGTGCTTTTTCTACCGGATGAGAATATTTGTATTTTATTCAACTATTTTGTAATGGAGTTTTGGAAATAAATTACATAAATGCTACTATAGTAGCTTATTTTAAAATTAATTTTCGGAGAATGTGTTGTGTCAATGTTGTGAGGAGAAGTGATTGCAATGTCTTTAAAAGCGAAACCAATATTTATTAAAAGAAAATATTTATTAAAAGTTTGATTTTGTATGAAAAATAATGTATTTAGAATCAAAATTCATAAATAATTATTAAAAGCTCTTTGCAGTCGTCATTATTACATTTTTACTTATTCCTTATAATCTGGTATATATAAATCTCTATTGTTCCTATGTACCTGAATGATCTTTAAAAGCTACGTAAATTATTGTAACCTTTATTATAGTCTTGTTTTTTGAATGTTTTTGCAGCGTCATTTAAATCCAGATCATAGAACCTTTGGAGAAAATAATATCTTGTATGATAAGTTCCTTGATTCCAACAGTACTTGGACACTGAGCGTGTTATTATTACTTTTGCTTCACGGAATCAGCTTTCATCAAACGTTGACTTATATTTTCCCAATGAGGATTTGTTGAGTTAGTAGGTAGACTCTAAATCTGTAAATTAATTCAGCGGCATGAACATCACAGTATTATCAAGAGTATTGGAACAATAAATGACAAAAAAACAGCAATGAAACAACTCCATGTGGCCAGGGCGAGTTGAAAATATATCAACCTCTCTTCGCTAAATAGGTGATTCAACTCACTAATTAGGCTAAGATTAATGGTACGTGGTTTCTACAGATTGTGACTATTATCGCTGCTCAACAATGGCTGTAATTGGTTTTGCTGTTCCTGTGGCATCTGGTGGTTGCTGTGTGGTTACGCTGAAACTGCTGCTGTTATGCCATCGTTAATGAAGAAACAAAGAAACGGATGATGATGATGATGAGTCACAGCTGTAATAAAAAATTAATCAATATTAATAATAATGTTTAGTGTTATGTAAATAGACAATAAATAGTTAATCAATTATGAATATTAGGATTAAAAAATATTTTAGTTTCATTGTAAACAAAAAAAAATAGTAACTTGCTTGTTATACAAAATGAGGAGACCCATATCTTTTGGCTTATCTAAGCTCCTGGTGAGCAGACCTTGCAAGCCAAGATATTCGATTGCTTATGTATATGAAATATATTTGTACAACAAGTTTTATACTATGTACAGATATATAACAATACACCATTCAGTTTATTTCTGTAACATACAAGTTCTTAAAGTTGTGGCTCAGATCTAGTATTCTCTTTATTAGTTCAGTGCAAAACTACGCATCCAAGGAGCAACAAAAAAATAATTAACCCGTTGTGGTCACTCTGGGGTCCAGTTGACCCCAGGCAAAGTTTGAGATCCAATATTTTAAATGCTAGTCAAGTTCAATATTACTCAAAATTTCACGTCTAATCACAATTCGCGCATTTGCCGCCAAAACTTGCGTACAATTGAAAGTTTTATAATGATGAATTCTTTTCTTAATTCCTAGATTTTTGTATCATTATCCTTATTAACATTTTGAAGTTCTCATAATTAATTTTTTTTTTCAAATTAAACATGTATTTCATTTATTAATAAGCATTAAGAATTTCAAATTTTGCCGCTATTCAAAAATAACCAATCAGAATCACATTAAGGTACTTTATAAAGAAAGAGAAAACAAAAGACAATGCATTCGCCTAGAACCTATTATTTCGTTATTTTGAGAAGAAGAGAGAAAATGGACCAATAAGAGAGGACAAATTATTAATACTTACGTGTCAGCAAATTGATAGTGACATAAAGCTTGCTCAGGCAGCTTTAAACGATTTGAAGGCTCACGAAATGATATCCAGAAAAAATCTTGAAAACGATGATGATGATGAACATCAGCATCTGTATGCAGCAGAACGATGGAAAAATAAATATGTTGAAGATCAAATTCCAGAATCAGCACAAACAACTTTGGATTCTATCGTAGGCGATGATGTTCTGGAATTAACTTGTACAGGATGCACAGAAGATTTATTTACTGAAAAAAATATAAAGAATAGTTACAGTACAACTGATACAAATAAAGTTTTAAATTCTAAATTAAATGCAAATGAGATCGATGTAATAGCAAATGAAAGTTATTTGAACTGTGAAGCGAATATTGATAACGAAATGACCACAGAATCTAGTGGCCCACATCATGATCATAGTTATTGCATACTGGAAACATCAGGGCAAGAGATTTGTATAAATAAGTCAATGGAAGATAACCAAATGACAGAAAACAATTTTAATGAACCCAAGCAAAATTTAATTGTTGATGAAAGTCATAAAATAGAGAAAAGAGATAGTTTTGTTAATTTTTCCACCAATGTTACATTGTCCTCCTCTGTAAATCATGAGCCACTCAGTAATTGTAAGATTGTGGAGAAAGAATTACCAAAGCGTGGAACATATGTAACACCTGATCCTGAAATAATGATCAAATTGCAGAAGCCACAAAGCAATGCTAAAGGTAAAGGTGTAATACGAAATGGTAACGTTTTGCTACCTAGATCATTTAATGGACAAAAAGTTGCATTTGCAAACACCTGTTCGTTTGATTCAATTACGGAAATATTAGGTCACACGTATTGTAATGTGCAATTTTTTAAAGATTTTTTAGATGATAATAAAAATGAAAAGTTAGCGTATCAATCTTTCTGCTATGCAAGCTTGATTAATGATTTTGCTATATCTTGTGTAAATGCTTCATTATATACGAATAGAGCACATATATTGAATTCATTTTTTTCACAATTTAACTTTTTCCCTCTGCATTAAGAACTGTAGAAGAATGTGAATCTGTGAACTGATCTCTCCAGCTACAAAAGAAAAATATCAATAAATAAATTGTACGATTGAAATGTTACAATAAAATTGCTTATATTATCGGATTTATAATATACCTCCATTGGTAAGGAAAACGTAAGGATTGTTAGAATCTGACAATTAAACTTGTATACTGAAATCAATATCCAAAGGTTCCGCCAAAAACGTAAGATGTCTCCGAAAATGTTCATTCAATTCTTTTGATACTCCATTATCCTACAAAATCAAAAAGTTATAATATAGAAGAATTTATGCTGAAAACTTGGCAGAGTTATTCAAGATAGTTGGAATTATTGAACTAACATGGAACATTCGCTGAAGTTTAGAAGTATGTTCTTAACCAGAAGCCTGCTTTAGTTTCGATATCATGGAAGCTTCAGCATCATGACTTGCAGACATGTGTTGCACCAATCTCTTTTCACAACCATCTGAAAATATAATTTTTTTCTTTAGATTTAGGAATAAAATTGATTGAGCATTTAGTAGATATTAGTTTGTGTAAAACCTACAACTTGGTTGAGCGTATCTTCAAATTCTGCTTCTTTAGGATTCTTACAGCTCTTCTTAAGCAGTACATCAAAGTATTTAGCTAAAAATTTTGGAGACTTACTACTACTATTTGCTGCCTTAGTTACAGAATTAGTGTTGATAAATCTGCCACAAACTTTTCTAAGGCTGCTACAAAACTGGTATCATTGCTAAATGAGACGAGTACTAATTTATTGTATTTCTTGTGAACTTCCAAAATCGTGTTAACGTAAATCTTAGGATCCTGTTAAAACATAAAAAGCACAATTTAGAAACCACCTCTACAACAAATCCAAGAAGCATAATAAACAAATACGAATGCGTACATTAGCAGCAGAGTCACCACACTTGTCAATAACTACTACTTAGACCTTGGTTGGCTATGTGACTTTCCAAAAGATTTCTCACCTAGACCATTTGGTGTTCTTGCAACTAATTTGTATATTGTACCCAAATCAGTTTGTATCAGAATCCAACAAATTTTGGAACTCTACATGTAAAATGTCCAGGTGTTTTTCTATGAGTACTCTTTTGCACGTTTTTGCTAATCTTTCGTGCGTGGTTATGTACAGGTAAACTTGGATACGTTTCTGCTCTTCTTGTAACCTTTGATCCACCTATAAAATAACAAACATAGTAACTAATGGCCTAAAGATTAGGCTTTAAAATCATAATAAAACAGACAATCCTACCTTTTTCATGTACTTTGTAACAGGATTATGACAAAGGAATTCCGAACTTTCGCGAGTGTAGAACCTTTCCGTATCTTCCAAGAATAGATTTTCAAAAGAATCTTTGTACACGGTGAGGGTTTGTCCCTGAGCACCTGGATCTTCCTCATTTAGGCCGAGTTCTACATAACAATTAATAACGTCACTAACTAATCTTGTGTTTATTGTTTCTCCATTTCTTTCTCTCTCGATCAGTTTCAAGACAGCATTGGTAACCTAAAACAAAACACATTGAGTCAGCTGTATAACTTGGATGGAAAAAGCAAGGTGAATGTGTGTTGATGCAAACTCACCTGTCTATCGAGGTGTTTAAACAAATTATCCCTCCATGTCACCAATGCTAATTGATAAATTTCATAGATTCCTTTGAATCCTTGAGACTATTCCTAATATCCTTATGTGGGATAAGCCCCAGCCATACCTTGGCAATCGCCTCCTTGTTAACCATCAGTGGTTGTCTCATGATACACATAATACATGTCCAGTTTCCAAAAGTGCAGAACTATAAGGGAATGATCAGAGCACAGTTATAAGTGTATATGCTTCTAACTATTTTAAACAACGAATAAAATTTATTAACTATAGAAAGTTTTAAAAATAACGTTGTTAAAATAATTACCATTGTATGTGAATCCATTGTTAACTTTAATTTTTATTTATTTATATTCACTATTGTTATTTATTTCAAAGGAAAAAATGTATATGTTGACCTCTTATACAGTTTTTAATCAGCTGCGGGACTGCGGGAATCGCTTTAGCTCCCAAAACAAAAACCCTAGAATATCTGCGCCGCGCATGCGCCAAGAAACCGTGCAGTTCGGCGATAGATAAATTGAGTTTTAATAACTTTTTGCAATTAATATTGCATTTTATGATTAATTAGATTCACGAAGGGTGCAGTTTTTTTAGACTATAAGAACTACCGAATTGTAGGTATCTGAAGAGATATCGACGTTAGAAGATGCGCGATCGTTACCTATTTTTTATTTATAAACTACGGGGGTGCTATTTATTGTTACGTCCAATGCTCGGTGCACTATAAAATATTCCTCCGTTTTGAGTCAGCTTCCGCTGAACTCGGGATGGAGACGTTCCCTGATTTTATTCTGATTAACGCGTATTTTAACTAAACTTTATATCCCAACCCTCACAAACGAACAAGTTTGATTGAACTGTAGGTCAAAAGGCCTCCGACATGCGAAGTCCAGTCAACCCTCCAGTTAATCACACAAGTTCACTCTAAATTTTGTATATGAGCCGCAGCGTTCAAAAACCTACTCACATACAATTTTCCACCCTTGTAAATTATAATTTCATTTATTAATATTTTACTTACTTTTTTGTTGTTGAAGTAAAATCAAAGTTTACTGGATAGTAAACTTCTTCCTTCTTGTATAGTTTGTAGAATTTATAGTTATTTAAATATACTCGAAAAATTAAATTTTTAAACTTGACTTTATTTAATTTGAAATACTAAATTTGTTTGAAAACTTAAAGTTAATTTGCAAAAAAAAAGAAATCATGCTTTAGCCACCACAGCTTAAAAGGTACAATAACTTAATATGAAATACAGGAGTAGCCACCTCGACTGGTCTCCTCGCAGTCACTGAGCTTTTCTCCGCACACTTTTCCTCGTTTCACCCTCGCGTCCTTTTCCCTTTCCTACCCGATTTTTCCAACAGGCCCATCCCTTTGGGTTTGCGTCAGCGCCCTCTATATCGGTCATCGACCTATAGCATCGCGTCCTTCCGCTTGGCTCCCGCCTCTTCCGGTCCTCTTCCGCACCCTTTGTCCCTCCCACACTACTCTTAGCCTTGCCGATTTTTCGTTAGATGGCCCTCTCTGTACCGTTTTCAATTTTTCTACGCGTTATTTATAATATGTTTGTAGAATTTATATTTTGTAATAATAGTATCATTATAATATTCTGCCTGCTATTTTTAACTAGTTTTGTATAACATTCATTTTTTTAATTGAAATCAAATCGTAAAATCTGCACGGATAAATAATCATTTTACGCCGTGGTCGCCAACTTTTTATCTAACATAATAAATCTATGTAACTATTAAACTAAAAACTAATCATAAAATTTGTACGAGTATTATTTTAAGTTTTACTCCGCGAACACGTGCTCTTACTCTTGAACTAAATAAAATATGCACAGCTGTAGCTTAGTATTTTTAGCTGTCCATACTTTACATGAATTTAAATCTTCTACATTATTTAATATAAATATTCTACTTCAAAAATAAAAATTTTATCCAAAGGCTTCGTGTTCTACGGTGTAACATAAGCATAGTAAACAAAATTTCTCCAGACATTTCTGGGTTTTTCCCAGCTGCGTACAAATTTTATTTAATATTTTTTTTTGTTTTTAAAATTAGGCTATGACGTAACATTATATAATTAATATTTTTGAGGAGTGCTATTAAAAATACACCTATACGTATTTTTATTTATATATATATATATATCCAAAATTCGTAGGCTGGGGTAGGGGGGGGGGGTAATAAACAATTCTAGTTTTTGAGGTGTAGAAGGTTTAGGTGCATCACGAATCACCTTAATGTAAGAATCAAATTTATGAATATCTTGTGTGTCTAGTTTGTGACCCAAAAATTCTAAAGAATTGGTAGCGAAAATACATTTACGTTGATTAAGACAAATACTAAGAATCAACAATTCTTGGAAACTTTCAGCTCATAAAATGATGTCGAGAAAATTTTCAACGTTTTTTAAACTTTGTAAGATTTCTTTTAATGGACGTTGCCAAACTGCAGGAACGTTAGCTGCACCGTAAACAGCTCGTGTAGGATGAACTAACCCATGTGTAGGAGTATTGAGTGTTAAAGCATGACTGTACTCGTCGTCAGCAGGAAGATGAGTATAAGCATCTGAAATATCAAGATGTGGAAAATTTTTGGCTCCTTTTACTTCGTTGAAAATGTCACTAGGTTTTGGAATAGGACATTCATCTATTATTATACGTTGATTCAACGTAGGTTTATAATTTCCAGTTATACGAATATCACCATTTATTTTAATAACGACGTATATATGCGAAGCTTACTCGGAATAATCAACTTTTTTGTAAAATCCAGACGCAAGTTTAGCGTCAACTGCTTTAGAATATTTGTCGCGTAATGCATATGGTATATCTTGAGCACGAGCAAAAACAGGAGAAGTTCTAGGTTTAAAATGTACCTTAACTGAAGGTTCAGTAAGCTTTTCAGCTGTTTCACTAAATACTTCAGCATACCTTGTCAAAAGTTGATCCAGCTGTGCTTGTTGATCACGAGTTAATGAATATGGAAGGGTGAATAGGGAAGGCTTTTTGGGGGTTAACTTTGGGGGTCGTTTTCACCCCCTAAATATGCTTATGAGCCGATAAGAAAAAGTACGTGTCTCTTATTTTCATATGTACTACAACATCATTGAAATCGGTGAGGTCGGGTTCGGGTACCTTCCTTGTGAGTCGCGTTTTGGCCGAGCGTCGACGATGTATTTGCTCAGGTAAAAGGCTACTCTGTCCTACGGCAGAATATTAATACCCAGGGAGGAGGTGTAGTACTATACATCCACAATAGTTACAACGTCACCCTTTTGTGCTCATCTTCAACAACGACGGATGGTAAAAAACCCGGGATTTCAGAGTACCTTATGTGTACAATTCAAAAGGGATGCATGCCCCCATCTTTGTCGCCGTTATCTATAGACCACCAGATATTTCACGATTAAGTCTGACCTGGTTGATAAACCAAATCTGTATGCGTATGACTATAAACATCGTATGATCATGGGGGATCTAAACGGAAGTATGTTGTCGACGTATCATGATGCGAATTTTGTTAAGGATTTGGCCTGTGAGTTAAATCTCAAACTAGTTGAACATGGCATGACGCACCACTTCGGGGATTCTCATACGCGAATTGACGTAATCGATACTGACGACAATGAAGTTGTGCTGAATGCGAACAACATGATGGTGACCTTTCCGAGTAGGCATAACATTATTGATTTTACGATTCGGACTCTAAAGTCGGAATCTCCTACTCCCACTCTATTCTATTATAGAGATTTTAAATCCATTAGGTGCGAGGAGCTTCTTTCTCTTCTCGAAGCCTGCGATTAGTCGACCATCAGTAGTAGCCATAGTAGTATATTTTAGTAGCCCGAGCATGACCACAGTCAGTAAATAATAAGCACTTAGTAGTAACATTATAACTGTCATCAATAAACTTGCCCTCTTAAGGGGATGTCGAAGCCAGAAATCGCGAGTTATGAGTTCCACCATTCGTGTCATGTGATATCTATGTACGTGTGGTGGCGTCATCTGCCTTCAAGAGAATTCTCCGGCAGATGGCGTCCCAATGTAATTTTTGTTTGTGTGATTTACTACGGTTGTAATTTAAAAAAATCCTTTATTGTTATTTATATAAATAACAAAGGTGTATAGTATATAATAATGTATACTTAGATAATAGAGAATTAACCTCTAATAACTCATTATTTAGTTTTGGCAACAGTTTTTTCATATGATTAAAATATTATGTACATCAAATCTTTTAAATAAGAGCAAAATAATTGTTAGGCAGAACTGATAAACAGGTTACAAAAGTTAAAATAAATTTAATAAATAATCGATTCTAAAGCATGGATACAAATTTGTTGTTACAATGCTTTTATCGTTGATATTGTTTTCTGTATTATAGTTTTTTTTTTTCATATTTTGACCTTTTGTAACTTTTTTTAAATTTTTTTCTTTTAAAATTTTTCTTTTACTACTTATATAATAATGCATACGGACAATAAAAATAAACATGCACTATAAGCAATACTTATAAATATACATGCAATACAGCATGCAATAAAAACACACTTTTTTACATTTCCTTATTTTTAGAATTTAGAATAATTTTTTTTCTTTCTTTTTTGAAGTGATAACTTCTTATGGGACGGAGTGAATTGGTTGGAATGCGTTACGGCGCCGTTATGTCTGGCTATCCCCACCCTGCCGTCTCTTGCCTTCTCTCTCGCACGCATACGGCGACTCAGCGGAGACATCCCCACCCTGCGGTCTCTTGCTTCCTCTCTCGCACGCATACGGCGCGGCGGCTCAGCGGAGACATCTCCACTCTGCGCGCGCTTTCTTCTCT
>QLSS01000363.1:71791-85022 GCA_024372645.1 Trichomalopsis sarcophagae | reverse complement strand
ATTCAAAAGGAAATTAAATTACGTTTTACTTATTCCTGATCCATTTACAAATTATTAGATTAACAAAAAATATAACTATAAAATTATTATTGCCATCATACGTTAAACAACTTCTATATTTGATAGTTTCTATAAATATCATATGAAGTTATCACTTCTGTCGGGCGTCCCGTGACGCACACGTTTTTTTTTTATAAATCTATTTTTGTGTTTTATTAATTTGTTTGTAATACTTTTACTATCATAACTTAAATATAATAATGGATACAGAGAATATAAAGAAAAATGCACAAGAAATAAAAAATATTGTAATTATGTGTAATACAGCATGCAATAAAAATATTGACAACTTGTAACATTATATAATATTACAAATGTTTAATATTATTGTTTTATGTTTTTTCCTTTAATTTTGTATCTTAAATATATAACAATGCATATACAGATACTACAAAAAAGCATGCACAATAAGAAAAAAGGGTTGTAACAATGTAATACAGCATGAAATACAGATATTTACACTTTTGTATATTCTCTTTTTTATTTTCAATATTCTTCTATATACCTATACATGTTTGTAAAATTTATCTTTGATTTCAATTTTTTTATTTAATTTTACTTTTTGTATTTGTTTGTATAAGTTCAAACACTACTACAAGCCAATATTAATTACAAGCTTAAATATATTTAGTATTTTGTACTATAAACATGCACTACAATAAGCTCGTAATAGAATGTTTCAAAATATTTGTAAGAGAAAACAATTTCAATACAAATAACGGAACAAACATTTTCTATTTTGGAAGCAACCAATAACCTGCATACAATCATTCGTAAACATATATTTAATGAAATAATAGGTTCATCAGAAATCTTAATATATTTTTTTTTTAAATTCGAAGTTTAATGTATGACAGATTGGAAACATAATTTTGTATTTTCGTCTAGAAAGTTTGCTACAAGAATCATAATGATCGTATGATTAATGTTTTGATATTTTATTAATTTAATAAATATATTATCTTAATATATCCAGGAACTGGAGTGCCTAGATAGAATATTGTTTATATACTTCAAGATAAAATTACCTCTTTTTATTTAAAGTCGTATTATTCTACTACTCACGAAACCAAGCTCCACTAATTAACGTCCTCTTCCTGATGTTGACAGTTACAAATACAGCAGTCCATTTTGCGATGATTTTGATCTATATTCAAATGTTATCCTATATCTATTTCCTGACACAATCCTCAATGGCTCGATAAAAGTAGTTTTCCTGATCTGATTAATCCTAGATTGAAAATATTTTCACTTCTTACCTAAGAAAACACAAAAATTAATTAAAGTGCGATTGATAAGTTGAAAATTAAAATCAAAGGTCATGGTAGTACCCGTGGAAAGTATAATGTACGACTGCGGGCACTATTACCTTATATATTCTTTAACATTAGTATTTCTAACCTCTTTAAAAATTTCAATTATACATACATGCTTGTTATTGTCACCAAAACTATGCTACACGTCAAATCCTTCAGATGCTGGAAGAGTTCAAAATCAGTAGCCTGTAAAATATGTACAAAAATAAGTGATTTGTCAGCTGAACCCCTACTTGAAGCATATCTTACCTACATTATTATCTGAATTTGGCATGCTAAACACCTTTCCAGTAGGTTATAACCTGTTATACTCTTCTCCATCACCTTTAAGCAACGTAAAACCTTCAAAACATTTTTAAACTTATGAATATCACTGAAAAAAAGAATCTTCAATCAATTACTCTGCACGTAAGAAGATTACAACTGTACATTACTATAATATCTGAAACGAACTAGCTTTCACAACTGTAAACAACTTGCGCACTTTAAATTTACATTTAATCACTGGAATGTACATCGATTAATAGAAATGAAAAGAAATTGGCCACAGTTACGAAATTTGTTTTATACATTTAATCGTAATAAAGTAATTTTAAAAAAGCAGACATAACCCTAAAAGTATTGGAAGTAAATATTTGATAAATGTTCTCATATTTATTACACACATAAAGACTACTTAGATGAGCTTTCAAATGCGTCAAATTAATTAATTAAGAAGCAGATATCACAATTTTTCTTTCAGTGCACTTACTGAATATTACCACTATACTTAACCTCAAAATACTATACATCAGTTCATCCAGTGATATCACATATTAGTGAAGAAGTGCAAATACTATGAAGCTTATTTCCTGATTCCTTTATCCTTTTCTTTGGAAATAACCAATTTAATGTCAGGTAAACATTGCTGATCTCGCACACGGTCTCGTGTATTGAAGTCGGGTCACCACGGAAAAATACGCACCGCTGTACGTATTACGTAAACACAAAAAACGCGCGAACATTATAGGTTAGTTAGACCGGTTACATCTTTCCGTTAAAGTATCCCATCTTTATGAGAGTGCTCTTTATATATGCTGCAGCTGCTGCTCGCTTCGCTCGCCAACCCCCCAGTTTTGGTTGTGTTATAATTTTAAAACTATTTGTTATTTATTACTTGGTGTATTATTTAAATGAATGTACAAAAGTATTAAAAATAAAATGAATATTTGATCATAGTAAGCACCGTAACTCAGAATTCATGTGCTAATGTTTTTTATCTGGCGCTTTAGAAATTCATCATTTAAATTTATGTTTTGTTGGTTTTAAATTAACATCAATTCTTTCTGCCGTTCGGTATAACTGCGTGACGGTCGGTTTTTTCTCGATTCACTCCCCGGTAAAAATGTGTACCTAGCGAGCCTATAAGAAGTATTCACTTCAAAAATTAACTAAATGAGCTAAGATTTAGCAGCCAAAAATATGTTTAGAAAACTTAAGTTTGAATATATCGAGGCCAAAAATAGCCACGAAATGTATGACCAGTGCCTAGTCTCTAACGAATAAATACATTGATTGTCAACATATTTATTCGTCAATTTTTGTTTATCGTCAATTTTTTATTCTTGTAAGGTTCACAGAGACTATTTATTTTCATAACAAAATTTAATTTCCCAGTTAGCCGCATCTACGAATGCGCGAGTGACGTCACCAGAAGACTTCTGTTTGAAGCGCCACCACGCGGCGGCAGGTGTGTGAAAAAGTTTTCAGTATTTTCTGACTCCAAACTCCTATTTCGTTGACTCTCCTTCTCTACAGTCTTCTTGATTTGTGTGTACACACAATTTATTGTATTAATTAATTATTAATTACGAACATTATTGTTCTTTTTTAATGAATGATCTTTACGTTATTTGATGGGGGGTTGCCGGGGGGGGGGGGGGGGGGGGGGTGGGGCGGGGGGAGTATCTCCCTAACAACTATACGATATAGGTAAATATATATATATATATAGTCCTATAAAATTGCTATAAGTAGTGTAAGCAAGATTATCACATAAAATACCTACTGACTATCTTTTAACATAGTCATTTACGACAGATTCTTTTTACGTCCGGAGAATTCGTTGTTATTTATGTAACGCGTTAGCGATAATTTTTGTTCACTTTAAGAATTATAAGTATATCTTTTTACGACATTTGCCTGCATTTATGATGATTTTTGAGTATTTTTAGATAGGGTTCGCTTTATACATATAAGTAATGTTACACATTTTGTCAGAACAGGAATTTTTATATGAATTTTTGTTTATACATAGGTTTCTTCATTAAACACAAATTTTAGTATTCAATATTTAATACAATATTATTGTACACAATTATTTAATAAATAATTAGTTTTAAGTATTGTACACAACGTTATGGTACACAATAACGTAGTGTAGAATAATAAAAATATATAATTGTACACAATAATATTGTGTAGACCATTTTATATTAATTATTTCTTTGTGCTCAATTTAAAAACCTATGTGTAATAAATATCTCTAAAAAAATTAACTTTAAAAAAGTAAAAGGTTAGGTGAGTTTGATATATTCTGCAACGAAATAACAGATAAAAAAGAACTGAGATCAACCAACCAAAGTCAAGTTTATCATATTGAATCATAATAAAGCAACGAAATTTTGTTTGATCAATAAAGGGCTTACTTAACTTAAATTTAAGTTATATAATAATCAATTAGGAACATCTCTTAAGATATTTACTACGTAACTTGTCATGACCGTTTTATTTTGTTTATTGGTGAACAACTAAACTTTTCTTTTCATGTATTAGAAAGTCATAAAAACACCATGAGTACAATGAAACGATCTAGGTAGCGCTTAGTGGTTTTTAGTATATAGGTAAAAAAATTATTCAAGGGCAATATTTAGGTGTACAAGGTGGCCAATGAAGTGGTCTAGATAGTTCGCACCATGGTTTTTGGTGTTTACGTAAATAAATCATACGAGGGCAGTGTCTAGGTATACAGTGTGGCCAATGACGAGGTCTAGGTGGTGCACTCCGTGGTTTTTAGTGTCTATCTATAAAAACTATTCAAGGAAGGTTTTTAGGGGTACAAGGTGGCCGATGACGACGTCTAAGGTAGTTCGCACCGTGGCTTTTAGTGTCTAGGTGTAAAAATCATTTTGACACAGAAGTGACCAAAAATAACCGGCAATAAACCAGAAATACACCAAAAATAAACAGGAAATTACTAGAATAATCTATATTATAAAAAGTAATATTCATAAACCATTTTTTTATGGACATTTTTTTATTTTTAAACGACCATCAGTACATCACCGACTCTTGTCTTGCGGACCATCTTTACCTCCGTATTCAGTTCGGCTGACTTGACTTTTGCCTTGATTTGTCTCAATATCTCGGCGTGAGTCGTTCTTCCTTCTCGTTTTATGAATACCGCATCTCTTCTCTGTCTTTGAGCTTTTTTTTCTTTCTTCTTTGGTTTTTGGGGGTAGCTCTGCCCTGGATTCTACTTTTTTCTATGCCTCCCTACCAGCCACCAGTTTCCACGGTGATTTTCTGATGCAGTTCCCCTCGCTTCATTTTTTCTGGATGAGGGAGCGTTGTTTTCTTCCTTTTTATCTTTTCTTTGTAAAGGTGTCACCGCCTCCATCAGATACCATCCGCGCCTTCTTGTTGGCTCTGGTAATCCATCCATTCTCTTCGCTAACTCCTCTAAGCTGAGATGGCTACTTTTTTATAGCCTTTTCCTCTAAGTGTCCTCTATAACGTGGTATAATTTTTAACCGCAGATCGGTATGATTTTTAAAGATATCGGGTCTAGAAGTTGCTTATTTTAACATGGGAAGCATATGCTAAGTCTAAATTTAGTGTACATTTTGTTTAAATACAAAAAAATATATATATATCATACATCTATTTAAAAAACTAGGTTATGATGTAAAATCATAATACAAATCAAAAAGACAAAACATTGATAGGACAACCGGGGCTTTTTTAAAAATTACAACCATCGAAGAATTGAATTCCATACTATCAATATATCTATATATGTGCGCAGTGTGTCTCACTGTTTTAAGTTTTAAGAATATTTGAAACTCTGAGAACTTTCTATCAATATCCTAATATATAATACTAAATATCCTAGAGTTTTCACACTTGATGACACTGTATAATATTTAAAAACCTTAATTTTTCTTAGGTCAGAATTATTTTTAGTAGTGAAAGTATTATGCAGAGCAGCGATCTAGCAAAACTCTGGGACTTCTGATTGAATCTTTAGTAACAAAAAATAAATTTACTTAGGTCAGGGTATTTATCTGTTTATATGTGGATTCTGTCCTTAACGTGCAATAAGCTTATGGAAATAGTTGCATTTTCAAGCTTTTCTATTTTCCATAGCGTTACCTATTTGGCTTAACCTACTGTTATTTATGCCAGAATTTTTTGGATTTCTCTAGGTTAGCCCGATATTGCAAAATTTCTTCCATGAAATAATTTTTTGTATGTTAATTGGCACATTTTTAACAAAAAATAATAACATTAATTTTTTTCTAAACGCTTACTTTTTGTGATATACGCGTTTTGATTTATAACGGCTAAACTATGCGAAAACTGCGTTTTTTTCTAACTTCAAACGTTTATACCTCGAAAAGTAAGCTTTTTGTGAAAAATTTATATGATAATTTTATTCTTAGAATGTGCCAAAAAGTTTATAGAGTTTAAAAAGTTGTTTTTGGGATGAAATTTCAGTATGTTATTTATCATGATTCCTGGACCCCATGTCTTCGGTGACCTCTGACTGCTGTGCTGGCTTTGTTTTTTTATACTCGATTTTTACACGTAGAATTCAAGTGCTGCAGAATGCTTTTTCGTGCCGCAGTTATTAACTTTCTAAATGATGCTAAACAACTTTTTATTTCTTGCCTAGCATCTACCAAGATCCAGGGATATTCAAAAATTCTAGCCGGATCCTACCTAAAAGCCCAACAAATTTTTACCAGGGTAGCGGTAATAGAATATTTTATATTGAATAACACTATAATTTTATATATTGCGTGGCGACCTTTATTTACATTATCCCTAAAACTGTGTGTACAGTAGCAAGGGTCTTATCTCTGTAAATTTTTCCTTGTTTCCCGAATTCCGTATTACCAAGATTTGTTAAGTACTTATTATCAGCAAATTATCAATAACTAACACCTACAATAATCAGTAAGTCTACATAAAGTTATTTAATTCCGATAATACATGTAAGTTATTAATGTTTTAAAAGATTTAAATAATTTATCGATACTTTATATTAGAACGTGATTTATGCGGATATATCTGCAAATGTACCGATAGATGTACAGACAGTCTGCATAAGTGCCAATAATTATATGAACTTTTGGGTGGACTTATGCGCCAGTCCGCATAAGTCCGCCAAAGTCTGCATAAGTACCCTTCTACGGTGCAACTTGTGCGCATAAGAGACGTTGCATGTACATATACATATACACACACACATAATTAGCATGTCATGCATAGCGCGTTATTGTAGACTCTGCCTTAGTACTGCATGTACAAATTCTTTTTCATTTCACGCGCGCGTGTGCATATATATATATATATATATATATACATATATATATATATATATATATATATATATATATATATATATATAGAACGTTTCACGTCAACCGGACCATCAGTGCACCCAATATTTAGGTTAACCTAACAAGACGTTTGAGGTCTCAAAATGATCGTCTGGTCAAGGACTTTTGAAACAGTTCTGGCCTTTTCAAAAATCCAATGTGGTGCATAAAATATGGAGCCTGAAACCCACGTTTTCATAGCACATTCAACAAAAACAATAGTAAAAATGTTCTAATTTGTGAAATATCCCACCAAAAAGCATGTACAACTCATGATAGGACATATTATTGATAATGCTGAGGGAATTCCAAAATCAAAAATGGCGGAATCAAAATGGTGGACATTATAGCTCCACCAAACCCATTTTACCGCAACAAATGATTTTAGATCACTTTAAAGTATCGATATGAGAGTTTTTGGGGCCACTGCACCTTATTTTAACCTTGAAATTTTAAAATCCTTTAATGTCCCACGTTTATACACCTTAGCATTTACGAAAATATATATATTATACATATACATCACCTGTACGACTGCATTCGTGTACTCATACAAACGACGTATACCAAAATCGATTACGACATCACGAAACTGATCGCTGAACATCGAAGCGAGTGTTTGACCTACGACTCAGCATTTCTTATACGCGCGTATTACTGACTTACTTTTGTACATCGTCGTTGCACGTCAGGGTTTGATTGGTCGATTGTTGTCGCGTTTCATGTAATTTCGTAATTTAACGTAATTTCACAACTCCTTGATTCGTCACCGAGGCTTTAAAAAACCAAAAAACAATCCACGGAGCGCCTTTTGTATAAGTAACTTGTCGTCGTGTAGCTGTACCCAGTTAACGAGTACGAGTGCTATACCTCTGTACGCATCGTCTATTGAGTGCCTAGAAAACACTCAAACTCTGTGTACAAGTTATAGTAAAACTCCTTGTTTTCTGGTTTGAGAGTCTGCATCGTGCAACAAGCGAAGGACCCGTCGATAGCAGACCGGTGTTAGTGGCAAACCATCGAGCAAATTAGATTAACCGTTCATGAATTAGCTACGAGTAATCGTGTAGAGTAAGATCAATTAGGATCGGTCGTACCACGAAGGACTATCCAGTTCCAGGTTATATATTAGAACGAATATACTGTAAGTTAAGTTTTATTGTACCAACATCAAAGTAACTATAAGATACCAACGCACAAGCAATAACACCCTGTAAGAAACTGTATTGTCCGCTGAGTTCTGGGTTGTCCCCAATAAAACAAAGATAACAATTTAATCAGTTTCTACAATTATTGTTCTATTTATTAAGAGTAATCCATAAAATAACCTACATTCTAAAGAAGTATATAGAAAGACAATCAAGTGCCTACAACATCAATAGTCACAAAGGTAAGAACTTCAGGACAAGCACAACATCCTTGTAAGTATAAAAGCGGACTCAGCATCGTCCACCAAAAGCGGACAGACTACAGTCAACGCACGAGAGTGTCCGCGCATGTCCCACCAACGTGACAGTCACGCGTCCACTTGTGCATTTAGATATATATTGTATATCTATATATCTAGTCTATCCATTCAACTTAAGTATCTCTAATAACAATAAAGCTCTCGAGCTTATGCTAGTTCTCGCGAATAAATAATTATTTGTAAAACTCGCGCAGCCCGTATCCCTATCAAATACAGTCTTTACAAAATGGCATCCCTTGTAGGGAACTAGCCATTGTTACTGGAGCAACAATTAGACTAGAATTCTGAATTTTAGAAGAACTAACTTAGAAGTTTTGAGTAGAATTTTTGGAATTTAGTAATTGGAAGTAAAAAGAGTTTTTTTTCTAAAATAATTTTTGATACTAAAAAGTATTGAATCAAGTAAATACGATGGCAGATGACTTAAATCAAACTAGGGAGCAGATCCTGGCCTTGCCGAATGTCGGCCAGAGAATAGCAGCTCTCGATCAGTTTTACCGTGTCCAGCAATTGGAACGCAATCGACAACTGCTGGACGTGTCATCCAGCCTGATAGAAGCCAGTCAAACACAAAACATTTCCAGAGCAGTAATGCATATACCGGAGCATGACGGAACCAATTTAAATTTAAAATAATTTATACAAGACGTAGACAATGGTTTTACCTTGCTCCCAGCAGAACAAGAACCTCAATTTTTAAGGTTCGTTATATCACGGTTAAAGGGCAAGGCGAGACAATCGTTGGAAGGCAATACTTTCCAAACGTTAGCCGAGCTTAAGAAACACCTCAGAGACTGCTTTGCCCCTTCAAGATCTTACGGATATTACTTGAACGAAATTCAAACTGCATCAATGAGGAAGGGAGAGAATGTCCGGCAATTTTACGGACGTCTAAATGCTCTGATAAATAACGCCATTGCGGCTGTTCAGGAAGGACTGACGGCCACTCAAGCTACAGTGGACCAAAGACCACATTTGGAGTTGCTCGTGCTCGAGTCCTTTGTCAATGGTCTTCCTGACGGTTGGCGAACAGGAATCATAGACACAACTCTACAAACACTGAGAGCGGCATTCAACACTGCAATAAAGTATGAGAAAGCTAGAATTAAGATGTATGGTGAAAGCTATGAATACCCTAGAGTACACTACGTGTACTGTAAACCGGATCAAGCCCCGAACGAAAGAGAAGATCCCGGGAATTACCAGAATTTCGCGTCACACAGACATCATGACGACTCAGAGAGTAACATCCCTAAAAAGGTGAATTTTAATGATCCTGAGCCGAAGAGAAACGAGGTAAATTATACATATGATCCGAATGACACTCACTGTCCTAGAACAACAATTGAAAATGGGAGGCTAAAAGCTCCTCCTCAATTCAGCTACGCTAACGCACCTGAACCCACGGGTCCTGTAAGTATATTAAAACGGACGCCTGGACAAGCCAGAAGTCAATCAGTGTCCCCGGTACCGAGGCATCCATCAGAAACGATACAGCAAGGATACTATGGACATCCCTATCCACCAATGATAGGACCCCATATCCGTACATGCCACCCAATCCTTATTGTTTTTATCCACCCGGGAATCCTGGATTCCCTTACCCTTATATGAACCCCTACATGCCTTACCCAATGCAACCGCTTATGCCTGGCATGGACTACCATCTACCTCATGCAAGGCCAGATAATCGGCTGTACGATCCTAAAACGGACAGATCCAGATCAAATTCACCATACCGCGTTGACAAGAATCATTTAAACTGGGAAGCAGCTTATCGAAAGGACGCAGCGATGAGCTCACCATCCCAACAGCGTCCCATGAGCCCAAGAACAACAACCCCAGAGGATATCCAACACAAATAATTCGAATCACTACCGTAGACCGGACAACACCGTCCATAAAACTACGAATAGACCAGCTAGAGACAACCGAGGCCATCTGCTTAATCGACACTGGGTCACAGATAAATGCTGTAAAGCATAGTTTACTAAAACCAGAAACTGTAATAGAACATTACAACTTTATGCACATTATGGGAATCTCCCCTAAAGGCATGGTGACTCAAGGTACAGTAAAATTAACAGTAATGGGCAAAGAACACCTCTTTCATGTCCTACCTGCAGAGACTCCGTTAGAAGAGGATTTAATACTAGGAAATCCGTTTTTGTATTATGAAAAAGTGAACATTATGTTCGGGGACGAAGTATTGATTACGGAAAGCCATCCTATAACCCGTCCCGTTTATGCACAAAGTATTCCTGGAAAACGAGATACATCCGGACGAAAAATACGGACCTTTGGGACACGAAAAGCTTCCAATCAAAAGTGCTACCTCTTATTATATGAAGTACGAATTTCCATTCGAAAATGAAAACATCGAACCCGAAACGTTGGAATCACCGCAAAAACCTTTTAGTTATAAGGGTTTTAAGTCACACGGTAAAACAGTTATTAAATTACCAGCTAGCGCGAAGATGCCAATACGAATCCCAGCTACGAAAGACTTAGTAGTTGGAGAGGTGTACCTGCTGCGAATAACAACAGTCCCGGGCGTGTACCTTGGAGAAGCTGCGGTTACCAATGAAAACGGATACTGTTACGCTATGGCCATAAATACGAGAGAAGATCCAGTGGAAATTGAAATTACTCCTCAATATCTCGAACCTTTTGATATGAGCGAAGACGACGACTTTTTCGAGTTTCCCTTGAAGGGCGAACCCATTACAAACCAAGAAGATAGAGAAAAATACATCATGGATAAGGTACAGCAATCTTACAATACACCCAAGGACTAAAACAAATACAGCGAATAGTGAGAAAATATTCACATTTGTTCTATTTGCCTGGAGATCCGGCCCCAAGAACCAATCGTGTGAGACACAAAATCCGGACAACGGACGAAGAACCAGTCCGAGTTAAATACACGAGAGGACCGACAGGACATGATGAGGAGTTATTTACCCAACTACAGAAACTCCTGTATGCCAATGTTATTCGGCGTTCTAACAGTCCATTTTGCCGTCCTTGCCGAATTGTCCCCAAGAAACCAGGACCAGATGGAAAAAGAAAATTTCGCTTAGTCATAGATTACAGGAAACTGAACGCCAAGACCATTAAAGATGCCTACCCTCTACCTAACATTTTAGAGATACTCGAGCAAATTGGTAGCGCACAGTATTGTTCAGTTTTCGACCTAGCAATGGGGTTTCGCCAAATTGAGCTGGAACCTGAGGATATACAAAAGACGGCTTTTAATACTAAGTATGGACGTTTCGAGTACTTATATATGCCGGTCGGACTTACCAACGCACCTCCGACTTTCCAGCGACTAATGGACTGTGTCCTATCAGGCCTACAGGGTGTGGAAATGTATGTATTCCTCGACGACATAGTAATTTATGCGAATACGTTGGAAGAGCATGAAGAAAAGGTAAACAAGGTATTTGAGAGACTATCAGAGGCAGGACTACGCCTACAAATCGATAAATGAAATCGTATATTTAGGCCACATAATTGACAAAAATGGGGTTAGGCCAGATATATCTAAAATGTCTGCAGTAAAGGAATTTCCACCTCCAACAAACCAAACTGAAATACGCCAATTCCTTGGATTGGCAGGATATTATAGAAGATTTATTCTTAATTTTGCAGACAAGGCTCAACCACTCAATTGACTGTTGCAGAAAAATAAGAAATGGGAGTGGTGCGCAAGAACGAAGTTTTAATACCTTGCAGCGGGCCCTCTGCGAAGAACCGTTGTTAGCCTCAGTGGATCTTAATAAGCCTTTTATTTTAACTACGGACGCTAGTGACAGTGCTATAGGAGCAGTCCTCAGCCAAGGTGAACCGGGTGATGACCACCCGGTAACGTATATGTCCAGATCCCTCAATAAAGCGGAGAAAAACAACTTAACTACTGAAAAGGAGTGTCTCGCGGTGATTGACGCTGTGGATTACTTCAGACATTACCTATATGTAGACACTTCACCATCTATGGAGATCACGAACCGTTAACGTGGATTGACTCCCTGTAGGATCCCATGAGCAGACTGAACCGTTGGAGACTGCTACTAAGAGGATATTATTTGAGACGCTGTGCCTCCTAACACAGGTGCGCAACACCTAACGCCTCGCATGCGCTAGGAATTTCCTTGTTTCGTGGGATTTGACGCGATCGTCACGTTTGGGAGAACGCTAGGGAGAGGGGAAAATAATCACACAATGGTTATCACTTTATTGCTCTTATATTTCGCCCAGCCCTTCCCTACAACGCGGTGGCAATGATGCCTCCCGCGCACAATGTAGCCACGCAGGGCTTATGTTGGCGCACTCACGCACGAGCCGCACTCGTGCAGCAGACGGCAGGCCTCAGGCCCAGGTCCAGTCCGTTGACGGTTGGCTCTCTCTCTCTCTCTCTCTCTCTCTCTTTCTGTCTCTCTTTCTCTCTCTCTCTCTCTCTTGCGTCACACGTACGCGCTCGACTCGGTTCCCGTCGGTCGTCGCGCAGCCAGTGTGATCTCCCTCTCTCTCTCTCTCTCTTCTTGATGCGCGTGCGGGCTATGCCACTCGCTCGTGGCAAGCCCAACCTGCTGCTTCCGTGCAGCTAGGGTTTTCTCGCTCGCGCTCTCTCGCACACACGCGCGTCTCCTCGCACTGCTCTCTCTCTCTCTCTCTCTCTCTCTCTCTCTCTCTCTCTCTCTCTCTCTCTCTCTCTCTCTCTCTCTCTCTCTCGCTTACTC
>QLSS01000363.1:58264-71781 GCA_024372645.1 Trichomalopsis sarcophagae | reverse complement strand
GGTCGCTGGCTCGTCCGGGCGTTGGCACTTCCTAGTGCCAACGCGCTGCACCTGAAACACACGCGCACTCTCGAACACTCTTGGGAGACTCTCCCAATCTCCTCTAGTCGTCGACCTCGGGTCGACAAGCAGAGGAGAACGCACTAAACTCTCACAAACGTCGACGTGCTCCGTCGACAGTCGTGAGAGAACTCTCTGATTTCCCCGCTCGTTCTCGCGCTCACTCTCCTCTCGTGCTCGTCGGGCCCGCGCTTCTTGCTGGCTCCCGATTGGCTGCCAGTCCGCGCGGATAGCAAGCGGATTGGCTCGCGACATGCGGAGGACCTTTCAGCGCGTTCGCCGATGAGGCTCGCTCTCGCGCCAACGATGCTCACTTTCGCGCCGACGATGACGGTTAGCTAGCCCGTTCCCCGAACTTGAGGACAGGCCGGCGCCGACAACAACACGTCGAATCGCTTGTTTCTTCCGCGCACTCAGGGCTTGGCCGCATCGAACGAGATTCCTCGTCTCGACGCGGCTGCGAGGTTTGCAACTTCGCATATTATATGTTCCCGTATAAACCCGGAAAACTGAACATGAACCCGGACGCTTTGTCCCGAAATCCAATAGATAAGAAGACTTTGGAGCAGTCAGAAATACAGCAGAATTCTGTCCCGAGTGAAGTTGTAGGAGGGGAGGCTAGAGTTCGAAAAAGAAACCAGGAGGAGGGCCGGGTTCCAAAAACGCAGTTCTGACTGTGCCTTATGGTATGGAGGGCGGACAAGCAAACTTGGATGCCAGCACCATAGCGAAGCGATTAAAGAGAAGAAAAGCGGACCTGTCAGAAATGGTAGCCTTTTCAGAACCGCTAATAACAACATCGGAATTTTCGTCCGAAAGCCGCGTTGATACATCAGACACCACTCTTACAGAGGATAACTGTGTGGAAACTTCGGGCCCACCACCCATACCACTGAGTAATAAATCAATACTTCCAAGTCTGGTACGTAACGACTCTGTATCTGAAGTCGAAACGCGTACCGAAGCAAAGGACAAGGATAAAAGCATAGGCGAAAGTGAAGTGGAAGAGGTTATACAAGGAAAATGCGGACAAGTGAGCAGACCGCGTCCGGAAACAAACACTTATCCGACGAAGCGCGTACTTGAGTCACCTTTGAAGGATTCGTCAACATCGAGCAGTGAAGGAGAATTACTAGTACCTCAATTGCAGTCAATAATGAGGAGGTCGATGCCCGGACAAGTTATGGATAACAGTGAATAACATGAGCTGTCCAGGATAGATAAGAATGGTACCGTTATCAGCAACGACACGCCAAATCAGGCTAGTGTGAAAGGCTCATTTTCTTTCTCATTTTAAAAATACTAAAATTCTATAAGATAAGCTATTATAAAATAAAGCCATAAATACCCTTCCTACTAGAATGTAGCATACAATAAGTTACAATTAATTCAACAAATTCAATAATTAATTGAATTAATTGGGTTATCAGGATAAGAATAAGGAACAACAACGTAAGATAATTAAACTCAAAGTAAAATAATCAAATATAAAATCACACATACTACGACTCTACAGCAGAGGCAAGAGACCAAGCGAAGCACACCGATATGCACGTACACATTACAGGATTACAGCAGAAACTCAAAGCTAAGTGGGGCATACCGATACACACACACCTCGATTCCACGATGGGAATACAGCGGATGCAAGTAGAGTAGAGGAAAAAAAACAAGAAGCCTACTATACATCATGGACCGCGCATACACGAAAGCGATGCACGGGCAATGAAAAGAGGCCACGGAGCGCGCAACGCTATCGGCAAGTGACACATAAGTCGCGCGCTAGAAGCTCGAAGTGCTATCAAAGAGGACACCGCGCAAGTCGATTCAAAATGCACAGAAGAAGCTTCTATGAGTCTTTAGATAAGGAAGGTAAATCAGAGGCGAATTTGACAGGAGAAGAGCACGAGGGGACTCGATGTACTTGAGGAGAGGATTTTTACTCTGGTTTTCTGATTGGCCCTAACAGCAATGTCACATGCATAAAAAGTTCCATATAAGGCAAGAAGCTGCATCTAGGCTTCTTAATTGGTCAAACACCCACCCCTCCGAGGAAACGAAAATCGGAGAGTACCTCTCCTACGAGAGTATAAAGAAGCCCAGCAACACGTCCGCACATCGCCAGTCTGCATCAAACTTCGTTACCACGCGAAAGCTCTGCCCGAATCCGGTTCAGTATTGGACTTAGAATTATTTCGGAGCATCGGGACTTATAAAATTTTCGACGGATCAAACTTAGAATATTTCGAATCGGTACAAAGACTTAGAAAAATTTGAATCGGTGCAGACACTTATAAAAATTAACATCAGCGCGAGAAATTAGAATATTTCTGTTATTGAGACAATTCGGACATTCCGATTATTACATCGCTTTATTTGCAATTGTGTATTTATCATTATTACGTTGTGGTTCGTTATTTTTAATAATCAAATAATACGGAAATTTAGCCAGTTGCGAGCGAGCGTTATTAAATTTTGTGGCAATTGAATAAACTTTATATTATTTTAAAACGCGAGTGAATCATTGAACTAAAAGCTCCTGATCCCTGTCGCCTCATTCGATTCGAGATCCTCCGCTTCGGAAGCCGAGTTCAAAGTTGTTGAGAAGACGTGCTGGGAGCAGATCAGGTCATTGCAGAATAAAAAGGAAAAGGTGAGTGAATTTAATTACCCAGGCTGCATGCCTCTATTGCGCATTTCTCTCTTTTTCTCTCATTAGCTAAAATCCCCATTAGCCCCACATTCGCGATAACTACATCACTATTAAAGTAACATCCTTGCAACCCTCTCTCAAAATTAGCTACAGAGAGAGAGTATAATTAAACTCAGTGCGTATAACGGAACAGTGCGAATTCTAAAAGATTTTTCCGGCGGTTACTGGAGGCCGTTCTACAAAATAGATCGCGAAGGTAGCCAAGCACCGACGGCGCTCGGCTTCGCTCTCTGAAGCTTTGTCCTCGTCTGTGCTTATGAAAGCGAAATAACCCGTAGAGTTACTGTCCGACGACAGCTTTCAATAGCTTAGGACATAACAGGTTATTCACTTATAATTTTTGGTGCATCGGCCGGGAAACATCATTTTGAAACGCAGAAAATTCAGTCGTTTTGAGCGATTATTAGACAAAGCTTGTGAAATCGAAACTTAAAATCACGTCGAACCAGGGATAGTTAAGAGAAATCTCTTTAAAAACTAAGAAAGTGATCGTTTAACTTAAGATTTAAGAAAGTGAAATTTCTTTTTCTCATAATACTTTATTTTGCGTAATCCTTTTTCCTTTCCTTCGTAAAAACAGAGTGAGGCGAAATCATCAGCAGAGAATCCCCAAGCCATTGCGACGGCGAGTTAAGTAAATCAGAAAAATAACGTCGAGTTGTCAGAATTTCAAATTGAAGTAGGAAAAAAATTCGATGCATTATTGAAATTCGGAAGAGAAGTTAGGTCAAACAAATTGAAAGCGCAAGAATTAAAAAATGAAAGTTGTCCGAAAAATTAATTATGTCGAGTGGTGACGAAAGTGGGAAAACTATAATAAACCGGGAAGCGAATGTAACAAAAACAGAGAATAAGGAACAATTCTCTACCCCTACTGGAACTATAATAAACCCTTTACAAATAATTGCTCCGAAAATGCGTCTAAATTTTGACGAAAGAGTAAGCGAAGAAAATAATGAGAGCGAAATTGAAAATAACAAAATAAAATGGCTCCTCAAATAAAAGGAATATCTTTAGAAGATACGCTCGATTTAATTCCTCATTTTAATGGATCAAATATATCTGTAACGCAATTTGTCGATGGGTGCGCAGAGGCGAAAGAAATTCTCCCCGAAGGTAATGAGGAAGACTGTGCGCGTTTTATTTGAATGCGACTTTTTGGCGATGCGTTAGCGTGCGGGGACAAAAATTTAAAACCATCGACGAAATTATTCAATTCTTTGAGAGTAATTTCGGATCATCAAAAACGTATCACGAAGTTTCGGGAGAACTAGCAAAAATCAAACAACGCCCGACGGAGAGCGTAGTCGTTTACTCGAATCGTCTTCGGGAAATCGAAAAAGAAATCAAGAAAGCCGAGGTACGCGAAGGAAGATCAACGGACGAAAATAATTTTAACGAAGAATTGGAAAAAGATTGTATTAGATTTTTTATTCGAGGGCTTAGATGGGGAATACAAACGAGGATAGGTGATCTACAAACGCTAGAGAAAGCTCGTAGAGCCTCGAGAGGGATTTTGCGTATACAGGAGAAAGTGACGAAAATTGGAGGAGGGAAGAAGCGCGATTAAAACCAAAAGAAACTCGAAGAGTAAACGTTGTAGAAGCCGTCCCAGAAGTAATGTGTAATTTTTGCAATGAAGCAGGACACGTCGCTATGAACTGCTTAAAATTCTGTTTACAACTAAATAATAACCGCTCACCACAATCAAATTGGAATCCGAACAACACTCGTCCTCCGCCTTTTAACGTAAATAATAACAATCGAGATAATAATCAATCTTATTATAATCGTAATAATAATTCTAATGGATTCGAAAGGAGCTTCCGTTATAATAACTATCCTCATAATTCAAGACCCATTGCTACTACTAATAATACTCGCTTTGACAGATCACGCGAAGGAAACACTTATTTTCAAAATCGCGAGAATGGAAATAATAATCGCCCCAACAATTTTGTTACCAGAAACAATGATCGCTCTGAAGGGCATCAGAATAACAGTAATAATGCTAATAATCGTTATAATCCCAATAATGGAATGGGCCCAAACAACAATTCAAGATACAACAATAATAATCAAGCCTCGAATAATTCTACTTCCAATTTACCAGCAAATTTCGTTTGTTATTATTGCCAAAAACCGGGGCATTCTAAACGAAGATGCTACAAATTCATGAGGGATATGCAAGAGAGAAACTTGCCGATGGGAAACGGTCGCGGCAATCCTCGCGCGGGCGGAGAGGCTGCCGCTTCGAGTGCTCGCCCGATCCCAGAGACTCAGGGATCGAATGCATCATCTACGAGGCCACTGTCAACTTAAATTAAAAAAACTGCGCACCCAATATCGAAATCGATATCAAGGAATTAACACGACCTGCCACTTTTATGCTAGATACCGGTTCTTCTTCAAATTTATTAAAAATTTCGTACCTTCCTATTTATTTGCCGATAAATTCACAAGAAATAATTTTATTGAGAGGAATAACATCTGCATCAATAAAAACGTTAGGAACCATAACAGTCAATTACGACGGTTTAAATATTCATTTTCACATAGTACCTGATGAGTTTCCCATCAAGGAGACAGGAATATTAGGCAGTGATTTTTTTCAACAAACAAGCTCGAAAATCTGTTATGAAAGAAATTGCCTTGAATTGGCAAATGTAGAGTATCCTTTCATCAATGATATGCCATTTTTACAAAATGACGAATGCAGTGACGAACAATGGAATGTAAGAAATCCTGTGAAGAGGAGAGTCGTGTCGGAGAGGCTCCCCGATGAAAACATTGAAATTAATTCTCAAATCATATGTGCTTGGACTCCGTCCGATATCAATCCAGACAGAGTTCGTTTAGAGGCAAAGAAAGAAACCCGAAATCCCTCCGGAAATTTTCCAGATGCAAGCCACTCAAAACTAAGAGACGAGTTACTCGCTCCACAGGTAGACACAGTAATAAATTGAGCGCATATACAAAGAATACAGTCGACAAGCACAAGTACTCAACCGAGTTTAGATAACGACAGAGAAAATCTAATCAAGGAGTCCCGAAGCGGAGAAGGGATTGAATATGATAACGAATTCGAGATAAATAATGAACCTTTTGTGAATTCCCTAGGAGTGAATAACACGAAAAGCACAAAGATTAATATAAAAATTATTAGTAATGTTGAGAGTGACGATGAAACAATGTATGCAAGTCAGAATAATTATGGCAGCGCGGGTTCAAAAAAAGTACCGATAAATAATTCAAAATTCGAAGCGGAGAGGTTGAGAATCTAAATGAAAAATTTTCCGGGAGCAAAGAGGATATTACTACCGATTATGAAGAAGACAGAAAACTAGAAAATATTCACGAAAATGACAGCGTGACGGGAATCATGGATAAATATGATAGACTAAGTGAGCGATTGTATAAAAAAGAGGAAGATCCAAACGTTTTTCCTGTGGAAGACATCGATTACTCATTCGATAAGGCGATGACAATAATGCATAGATTCGAAAAGGATAGAGTCCAAGACATAAAGCGATCATTTACTCATAAACAAGAGATGAGGATCCCGTCAACTAACGTGGGATTTCAGAGTAATCAAGAAAATACAGTTATAAAAGGTGATTATATTTTACAAAATGAAAGTAAGAAAGTCGAACACAGTGAAATCGACTGTCAAGATAAAGATATACAAGGGATAACTGCAAATATTGATGCAGTAAATTATAGTGAATCAAATAAAAATAAAGAAAATCATAATCTATAATTTAGTGTAATAACACCTCCACACCACAGAGGTCAAGCACTAATTATTAGAAACAATCGTGACATTAAATGGGATTACATTAATAAAAATAATACAAGAATATATGTTTGCAATGAACAAGCAAATGATGAAGATCGCGATGACTCGAAGTCATGTATTTTGGAGAAATTAGAAGAAGAAACACGTGTGAAAAAGAATTCTGAGACCAGAGGTCGAGACGACGCGCGCAGAGGATCCACGCTAACCGACGTCATGCACCCTACCGCGACACACTCGACGCGCCGCCTGCCAGCTGGAAAAAGAACAGCGCCCACTATGAATTTTCCTGCTAAAATTTCGTCGAAGAAAATTGTTAACTTGAAGGATACAAACCTTGAAGAAGTTTACAAATTTAAGCCTGACTCATCAAGTTCAGGGAGTGACAGCGATACTGAGATTAGAATATCAATAAAAAAATTTTGTAAGAAAAATGCAACAAGTAAGGGTGCGATTCTGAAATTAATAAAAGTAAAAAGGAAGGTTGAAAAAATATCGCCATTATTTAACAATTATGAGGATTTTGTCGACATTTTTGCAAAAACTAAGACAAACAAATTTCGGAACCTAATCAAAAGGGACGAAAATTCAGAATTATATAAATTCCAAGCAATGAATAGAGAAGTAGGGAATATAACCCCGATTACTGATCAGAAAAATGACAATCAACGTTTATTTCTATCGGGAGGAAATTCAGAAGAAACCGATCAATATTTGTATGAATGTAAAAAAATAGAAGAACTTTTAAACGATTGTCAGGATCCCTACAGTGAACAAAATCATGAAATGAGCGGACTCTGCGTAATATCGAGCACTCCAGTCCTCGAGAGAGTAGAAGGAGCATATCGCTCTGTCATGCTCATTATCCTCGAAGCGGACAAAGTTCCCCGCTGTGAGAGAGTCAAAACAATGTTACGCCTCGACCATCTCAAGCCGAGTGAACGAGAAGCTATTGAAAAGCTTGTTGACACTTATCACGAACAGTTTCATTTACCAGGGGAAAACCCACTACGACACACATAATTCAACATCGCATTCCGACTATAGATAATCAGCCTGTAAATGTTAAAACGTACCTCCCTCCTAGAGCACACAGAGGTCCAATTATGGCAAAAATTAAAGAATTTTAGGACGGCGGACTTATTTCACCGTCAAATTCTGATTATAATAGTCCACTTTGGTGTTTAAGAAAAAAAGACGATAGTCATGGCAATCCAAGATAGAGAATAGTTTTTGATTATCGAAAATTAAACGAGGTTACTATAACTGACAACTACCCTCTTCAGAAATATTCAAGACATTTTTTATCAACTCGGAGGCTCAACATATTTTACAGTTTTAGATCTTGCATCGGGTTATTATCAAATTCCATTGCACCCCGAAGATCGTCACAAAACCGCTTTCACCGTAATGAATGCCGGTTTCTATGAATGGAACGTATGTCCTCAAGGGTTAACTTCTATGCCTGCTACGTTCATGCGATGCATCAGCAGAATTATATATAACACGCCTATGAAAGAAGAAGAGAAACCCGTAAACTCGCTCACTGTCTCGCCTGAAAACTTACAAGAATTAGATTCAGGACCACTTGATGTTTGCGTATACCTGGATGATTATTATTATAATTATTATTATAATTTATGCAAAAACAGTAGAAGAGCATAATGAAAAATTCGCGAAATTATTAAAAAGACTAAAAGCCGCCAATTTTAAATTATCACCGGATAAATGTGATTTTCTTCGTACCGAAGTTTCTTAGGACATTTAATAAGTAATCAGGGAATCTGTCCCGATCCTAAGAAAGTAGAAGATGTAAGAAAATTTCCACGACCGAAAACTGTTAAAAACATACAACGATGTTTAGGGCTAGCTCGTTATTATCGAAGGTTTATCGACGGATTTTCAAAAATAGATAAGTCCTTAAGCAATCTCCTCAAACAAAATGTACCCTTTGAGTGGAATGAGAAGGCGCAAGAAGCTTTCGATACACTACGAGAAACATTATGCAAAGAACCTGTATTAATTTTTCCCGACTTCTCAAAACCTTTTATACTCACTACCGACGCCAGTCTAACTTGCATCGGAGCAGTGCTTTCTCAAGGCACAATAGGCAAAGATCGCCCAATTGCATATGCTTCGCGAGTGTTGAATGACGCAGAAACTCGGTACGATACGTATTCGAGAGAAGCCTTGGCTATGGTTTTAGGCATTCGCCATTTCCCACACTATTTATTAGGTACTAAATTTGTAGTTTGCACAGATCGTTTGCCACTATGTTGGTGGAAGGACTCTCGAGATCCCGATTCGCGTGCAACAAGATGGAGACTTAAATTGTCGGATTATAATTTTGAAGTCATATACAAACCAGGCCGAATCAATCTTATCGCTGGCGCACTCTATCGAAATCCAATCGAAGAGAATGCAGAATCAATAATGCTTATTCGCGAAAGCATAGGAAGTCATACAGAAACCCAAGTCGAAAATGAGGACCAATCACCCCTAGAGTCAGCAATTACGGAAGTCCCAACAGGGCGAATGACGCGTACACGTGCAGGTAAATTAAGTCGGCCTGACTACAGAGAAAACCCAAAGAAACTTCCTAAAGTAAATAAGGGACTAAGGAACTTAGGGGGAAGGAGAGATTCGAAGAAAATAATAAAACACATGCTGATAAAACTGTTGAGAGAACCGTCGGAACAAGAATGAACGAAAAATCACCTATCAACAATCAAAGTTACGCATAGTGTTAGTAATCAAGATCGAGAAAATATAACTAATCAGGAAAATAACGATTCTATTATAATACCAAATACACGAAAAAGTTCCAAAAGTTCAGGCAAAATGTTTGCTGAGACCCGAGAACAGCTGTCAATGCGTAAGGATAATTATCTATATTTTTTATCCTCTATGCACCAGCCTTGCGACGAAGGAGCACGACTTCTAGAGAGTCGTAAAGAAGTACCGCGCTTACATGAATTAACTGCGGGGGAGTTACGAATAATGCCGAAAAGCAATAAACGATATTTCATCATAATATTACGGGGACTTCAAAGCGAGAGTATCTCGAAAATCACAGAGAATTTAGTTTCCGGTTTAAAGCAATTAAAATCATTTATCCTGAAGGAACAAATCAAATCAATTAGTCTTGCAAAAAGCGTCTCGATTGAAAACGTACGATGGGACGATGTGATGGATAAAATTCGTGCGACGCTGTGCCTCCCAACACAGGTGCGCAACACCTAACGCCTCGCATGCGCTAGGATTTTTCTTGTTTCGTAGGATTTGACGCGATCGTCACGTTTGGGAGAACGCTAGGGAGAGGGGAAAATAATCACACAATGGTTATCACTTTATTGCTCTTATATTTCGCCCAGCCCTTCCCTACAACGCGGTGACAATGAAAATTGACATACAGATGTATATTCGTAAGCGTTTACCGTGTCAATTAAAGAAATTAGTCCGAGTTAAAACTAAAAATCGTAAGGTTATCACAGGCACACCTGTGAAACCCTTTGAAAAAATTGCTTTAGAAATAGTCGGTCTGTTTCCGCAAACAGAAGACGGACACGACAACATATTAACAATACAATGCTGTTTGACTCTCTAGCTATAGCGCTTAAGGACGCCACAGCACGGTGGATCGCCGACGCGCTGATAAAGCGTTTTATTTGCACCTTTGGCGCTCCTATCGCCATTTTGACTGATCAAGGTACTAATTTCCTAAGCAGTCTAACGAAACGAGTAGCAAAGAGATTTAGAATTACGCAATTCAAGACGACAGCTTTCCACCCCCAATCAAACGGCTCTCTGGAGAGAAGTCACCATGTATTGAGTGAATATTTGAAACAATTTATCTGGCAAGACGAACAATGGGACCAATGGCTAGAGATGGCTGCTTTTTCGTATAATACGTCCGTACACGAAGCAGCACAACACACGCCCTACGAGTTGGTTTACGGAAGGCTGGCTCGCTCACCATCGAGCGATCCACTTGAAACAGAGGATAGACTTCCGATGTATGCCGATTATATTATCGAATTAACAACATGGTTGAATAACATTCAAGAAATTGCGCGAGAAAAACTAATAGCAGCAAAGTGGCGCGCAAAATACTATTATGACAGAAGGGCGAATCCACAAGATTTTAAAATTGGCGATTATATTTGGTTACTTAAAGGCGGAAAGATTCATAAATTAAAAGACCAGTACGAAGTTCCCTATTTAGTCATAGATATATTGCGTAATGGTAATATTAAGATACAACTAAAACCCAATATACATACATCGAACCAGAAAATACTTAAGTTTAAGTTAATCGGATGATATATGTCAAATAGAGTTTAAATATAAAGTATTATTCTATTTTTACTCTATCCAAATTAACATAATGAATAATTAGAGTATTAATCGATAATCGATTATTAGTACCTTCATAGCAATACTAGACACGAACGCTAGCGCCCTGATGGCGATTAAATAGAGATATGCGCTTGCGCCCCGATGGCAATGATAAGTATATCATACGCATGTCGACTAAAAGAATAAATAGGTAAATATCAATACATAATCAAATTTAGTATATGACGATAATTTTAGAAGGAATAATTTCACTATATAATAATTGACAAAACACTATTAAAGAAAACTAATGAAGGAAAAATTCTTTTTGTCTTAAAAAAAAAAAAAAAAATTACTACTTCTAATCATAACATGAATAAAATAAGAGGATAAGGGAAAAGAACGGAGAAAGCGATCTTATGCAACCATAAGAGCCCACACGTAAGGAAAGTTCACGCATGCGGTGTAGAACGGCAGGGAGAGCGGGAAAACTCAAATTAGTATAGCAATTAAACTACAGTTATAAGGAAATTTTAAAACAAAAAAAAATATTACTTTTGGAAAACTACGAAAAAAGGGGTTAACAACACAAAGAAAGATTAGAGATCTCATGAAATTCAATATATTTTTAAGACACAACAAAGAATATTCACTATATCAGAAAGGAAAGCTAGAAGTGTTAAAGAAAATTGTTATAATTTTGCATAAACTACATCCGTATCAATTATAATTAATCATAAAATCTTAAAAAGAAAATACTAACTTGATTGAGTCGGGAACAAAATAGTGATTGGTTTCTTCCTTATTGTCTCACAGTTTCGATGATGGCTGTCTACTTTTGGAGATACCCTTACGCATAAATAATAATAAAACTCCCTTAAAATTAGCAAATAAGTATGACACCTAGACTCTTTGTATCCCACAGATGGCAGCAGTTTGGGAATATTTGGTGCATAAGTGGATCCCATTCATCTTCTCGGGATATCGACGAAAATTAACCATCATAATGACTAAGATAATTAGTCGAGAAGGCAGAAGAGCAAGGACTTTAATTAGAGTATTAGACCCAATGATAAGACCCTCCGAGATGCGAGAAATAATCGAAGGACTCGTGGAATCCTCGGATCTCGAAATCGTCAAGTTTTGTTTAGAAGTATATCCGCATAAATCTGTTTTATGTTTGACCAGTGTTTTCACTCATGCTTTGAACAAAGGGAACGAGGAGATGATAAAATTATTACAAGAATACAAAGTAGATTATACTACATTAGAAAACTGTCATGTCTCTGCTATTGATTCTGCATTAACAGCGAAACGTTTAGACATTTTAGAAAAATTGTTTGAACTAGGAGCCACTCTTGACAAGTATCAAGTATGGAATTACGTTTCATTACGACAAGCTATGCGATACCAAGATACAACCTTTTTACAATTATTGCTTGAAAGGGGTATTCCAGTTAATAGTTCCAATCGAATGGGTAGCACGGTGTTAGGAGATGCTATAGCACGGGAAGATCAAGAAGCAGTAGAGATTCTCCTAAAAGCCGGAGCAAATATACGAAAATTTCAGTATGTAGGACAAGCTGCCAATGGACCCTCAGAGATTTTCGAATTACTCATAACTCATGCGAAGAAATTGGGAATGCCGATCAGCTCACAACAATGGCTATTAGAAAGAGCAACGAGTGCCCCGTATATAGATTCTCTAGAAAATGTACAATTATTATTGGATGAAGGTGTACCTATGAACTCTCGCTCTCGTGGTGGGAGGTATGCTATAGAAACAGCGATATTGCAAGAAAACGATCACACTTTACAATTACTCCTTGAGGAAGAAGCAGATGTAGAGATATCAACAAGAAGCGGAGAGGGATTATTACACATAGCCGCAGAATTCGTAACTAATGGGAGTATAAAATTATTGTTAGAAAATAGTAAAATTGACGTTAATAGAAGAGATTGCAATGGAAACACCGCATTAAGAATAGCATATTGGAATAATAGTTATATAAAGGTAAAAACTTTAATCAACGCTGGAGCAATATTATATCCTCCGGGAGAATTATTACAATACGTATATCCCGATAAAATACCTAGACTAGCTATATCAATTATCCTTCCATTATTATCAAGAGAAACAGAGAAAGGGCGGACAGTAAACAGAGAAGATATTCGCATTATCGAGAATATTTATCCAGAGTATTATGAGGATTATATAGAAGCTTGTCAAGAATGGCGAATAATGCAACAAACTGATTGGATTCGTCGAATATCTTATGCAGATTTATTCGAGAAGTCCGCGACGACGTTACTTCGATTATCAAAACAACGATTACTATCCCGCCACGAAGGAGCCTATAAGATTTATCAGAAATTCCCCATTTATGGAATAAACATCTCAAGAAAATTAGTAGAGTTATTGCAAAAACGAGCAAGGTAGATAGGACACGAGAAGAGGCTTCAAAACATCACTGAGAATTGAATCTCTCATTTAATAATAGAACTCATAGCCTATCATTTAAATTCGTCATAAATCTAGTATTTAGTATATATATATATATATATCTACCTATATTATATAGACGTTTTGGACATACTCCCCCCCCCACC